>BGNK01005638.1:0-23675 GCA_003297005.1 Symbiodinium sp. clade A Y106
CACCCCAACCCCAAGAACACCACAAAACCCAAACCCTCGCCCCCTATCTAGAACCCAAGAGCTACATTCCCAAAACACATACATACATGTGACAGATAGATGTAAACAAGTATGCACATTTGTATTTTTTATATATACGAAAAAAATTTGTATGTAAATAAAAATACGTATACTATATACGTGTATAGGATCGCTAGCTCGCCCGGGAGCAGCATCACAAGTTTTGATGCCCACTTCAGGAAAAAATAAAGAAAACAAATTGTAACTTACCTATGAAATAGTTTTCATCCGACATTCCAAACTGATCATATCCGATGGGGTCGGGTCGATCGTTGAGTTTTGGAGCTATAGCAACAGCAACGAGCAAATTTTGATAGGAGGGCCTCNGACATTCCAAACTGATCATATCCGATGGGGTCGGGTCGATCGTTGAGTTTTGGAGCTATAGCAACAGCAACGAGCAAATTTTGATAGGAGGGCCTCCTGTCTCCTAGGAGAGCTCTCCTCGTCCTAGCTGTGCAACGTGGATGATCGATCCGAGATCGATTGCAGCTGCAGTTGTTTCTATAGATACTGAATGCAAGTTCCGATGGCCTGCTATGAGTGATCAAGTTTCAAGCTCCCGTTTCCGCCTCTTGAGAACATGGGCAAGGCAGCTCCCGCCAAGGCGGTGAAGAAGGAGCCATGCAAGGCGAAGGCTAAGGCCAAGGCCAAACCTTCGCCCAAAGCTTCGCCCAAGAGCAAAGCTTCGCCCAAGAGGGCACCGAGGACAGCGACCGTGAAGGTGGAGCCAGCTGCAGACCCGGCGGCAGCGGGGCAGCTGACTGTGGACCGCTCGACACTTTCGGGTCTTCTCACCTCTCTCAGCTACCAGACGAAGGCGAAGAAGGCGACTCCAGAGCACAAGGCTCAGGCTAGCAAGATCCTGGCCGGTCTTAATTAAGCGGTGTGCGTTGGATTTAAGCGCTTTTCCCTTAATTAAGGTGTCTTTTTGTCCATCCTTGATTAAGCGGTTTTGGGCGGGTATGCATGCTATATATCATGCCATGTACACGATCACATCACAGCGGCATGCAGGTTCTGAAGCCCTCGCATTTCTCTTCACGGTCGCAAAAGTAGCGGCTTGGGGTTGTTGGCGGCGAACTTCTGTAGCATTGCTCGGGATACACCCAGCATGGTAAATTCGCCGCCTCTGCGAACTCGCTCTCCACTTTGTAGTACAAAACCGCTTTATTAAGGCTTGTAAAAACGCGAAACCGCTTAATTAAGGGAAAAGCCTTTAATTAAGGTCTTTTTTAAAGCGTATTCGCCAAAAATAAGCGGCCTTCAAAAATTTAACCGGCCTTGGAGGCTCTGGGCAGGACTTCTCCGCATCGGTCTTCGCCTAAGCGGGGATCCCCTCGCCGATCTTCGGGGAGCCCCGGCAGAGCTGCCCCTGCCCCAAGCAGGAGATCGCCCTCTCGCTCCCCACACGGAAGTCAGATATGTTACGACTTCAAACTTGGTAGTGGTTGCAAGTTTTCCCACATTCCCACAACTTGAAGGGCCGCAGCTCATCGCCCAAAGATTCTGCGCCCAGATCCAAGTCACCGATTTCGAAGGAATCTGGGATATGCTTCTACTGTGGTAGGGGCTCATGTACCAGGGGGGACAAGCGTCCTTACAAGCATGTGAAACCTGGTGCCCCTGCCGGGAGCACGAATGTCGCTGCTCCTGCGCCTGCTGAAACCGCCGCGGCTTCAAGGCGAGTTGACAGCCCGGCGCCTACCCCCTCGGATTTTTGAGAGGGGCGTGCCGCAACCCTCAGACATTGACAGCGCCTCGTCCAGAGGACTTCTATTCCGCTTGCGTTGCATCATTTGACGTGGCGTGTCCATCGGTCACGCGGAAGACAGTATCATTTGGGGGTACTGAGACCCGCGTGACGTGATTGAGTCTTAGTCTTCTTTCCCGAACCCTGCCTTCGGTCCGGTGACTCGCGAGAGGAATTTGAACTATTCGTGGCCGGAAGAGATCCGTGGTCTGAATATAGTGCTCGCGAGAAGCGCAGGGCGCGTATGAAGGCAGTGGTTTGGAGAGAGCAGGTTTTGCTCGACGATGTGGACGCCGTAGTTGCCCTCCTCCACCCAAGCCCCGGAGGTGACAGGATGATATGATCCCAGCACAACTTTTTGAAGAGGTTTTGTCGCTTCCAGAGACAATCGAGTATCCCTGAGAAGCATATGGGATGTGCAGCAAGATGGACGGTTTCTGTCCAATCCTAGAAGGCTTCTTGGACACGGTGTTTCATCCCGAGACCAAGTAACTTTTGTGAAGGCAGAGACCCGTTTCCCAACTTCAGTATATGTTCCCGAGGCCAGCACAACAAAAGGCCTGCTGTGAAGCAAGGGCCCGATTTGTACCTTGAGCCAAAATGGCTACGGTACTGGCACTATTTGCGATGTACACTACACAGCACGGTCTCCATCAAAATATGCTGGTCCAAATCCCAGATGTGCTCATGGCCAATCACCAAAAGTTTCTTCTGCTTTTTGCAGATGCAAACAAAGCACACACAGACACACACCAAGCCTTGCAAAGAGCTCATTGTTTAAAAAACTTGGTACACTTCTTGATTTGTGCGTGTCATCCTTGCGCAGGGGCCGTGCAAATCTTCTCTGTATCGTTCCAATTTTATCGTCCGGCAAGTGGTGCATCAGCTATGTGCATGTTGTTCCGGCACATGCGACAATCTTGCACATTTCGAAGATGATGACAACACCTTTCATTTTCCTTGCCACTGCCACACCTTACAGAAGCCTGCAAGACAAAAGCCCAAATACAATCTTCATCTACAAGCCACACCCATTACTCTCATTACTCCACATGTGCCAGTGAAAAACGTGCCCCGAGTCGGAACTTGTCTCACCTACCCCGGAAATCCAATGGTTTGCGCAGAAGACACTTTGGCTGAGCGGCTAAGGTGTCGGCCTGCTAAGCCGATGGGGTCTCCCCGCGTGGGCTCGAATCCCACAGGTGTCGATTTATCTGGCTTTGAAGAAAAGAAGAACATGCGATATCCAGAAAGGACGACGTCTGAGGACAAGCTGCAGCCATCCCCATGTCTGTCTTTGTCTACGGGAGCATGCTCCGGCCCAATCACAAGAAAGCTGACAGCACCCTCAGCACTTCCCAGCCGGACCCCCAGGCCAGTACTAGGCGGGCTCTCCACAGCTTAACTTCGGAGGTCGAAAGAGATCCGGTGCATTCGGTGAGATATGGCCGTCAGCGGGGAAAGAGCACCAGCCTTCTCGTGCAAAAACAAAGCCTTGGCCTGGGACAAAGGCGGTAANAACTTCGGAGGTCGAAAGAGATCCGGTGCATTCGGTGAGATATGGCCGTCAGCGGGGAAAGAGCACCAGCCTTCTCGTGCAAAAACAAAGCCTTGGCCTGGGACAAAGGCGGTAATCATTTTGCAGCTTTGGTCTTGGAAGCAATTTTGCTTGTGCGGTGAAGAGCCTGCAGTGTCGCGGCCGGAATCCGTTGCATCGACCAAGCAACTCTTTCTCAACAGAACTGAGACGTATACAGTCTCAACACACTCTTCCACTTGTGCATGTCACCCTGACACACGAGCAGCTTTGGTTGTCCTCAGCCCTAAGTTCACCAACGGCGACGCAGCACTTGGCGGTGAAGTCACTTTTACCATGAGTCTTGGCAAAAGTGATCCTGGTAGGACTCGAACTACAATCCCCGGCTCTATGTTGCGGCCGGCATGCGTCGCCGGCTGGCCTGCAGTTGAAGAATGGTGCAAGAACCATGATCTGTGCACAGAGTCCTGCTGCCCTACTAAGTGCTGGCCATGGTGGGCTGTTTTGGGGCGGGCTCGGTGCAACCTGAACATTAGCTAATCATTAGCAGCTTGTGATAATAATGCTTGCTGATGATGCTGCTGTCATATGTCACCCGAGCGACCCGGGTTCGAGTCCTTGTGGCGGAATATTATTGGATTGCAGATGTGCGTGTGCAGAACCAAGCTACGGCTTGTGGTTCGGTTCTGCGTACGGAATCCTATGCAAATTACTTCAGCTGCTTGCAAGCTTTGTCATCAGTTTCAACCAGCTAGAAGGAGGGGTCCAAGGCTTATTGCAGCTGCTTGTGTGATTTTTCAGAACCCCAGCAGAAAAAACTATTGATCCATCGCAGGCTGTTTGAATGGGTTGAGCAAGTCCTGAGGCAGGGTTTGAAAACTCACCGGCCAGAAGCTTGCTTGCTTTTTCTCTTAATCCTTTTCTATTGTGTTCCCAAAAAACGTTCGGGTGGCACTGGTATTTTGCAACCTGTAGCCATCGATGATGTGGGATGCATTGCGAGATCTCACAGAAGCCCGCCTGAAAAAAAAAACATGTTCCTCTCGAACCCCTAAACCCTAATCCCGAAATCCTAAACCCTAAACCCGAAACCCTAAACCCTAAACCCTAAACCCGAAACCCTAAACCCTAAACATCCATCACAAAGTGCGCCATGTTCTCGATCTTTGTGTTCGATCCAAATTGATCTTGACGAATCTATAGCAGTCTTCTGCAACCTGTTGCTGTTTTCATGCTTTTATGGGAGCAGCTCCGATTGACTCGTTGCCCTATCGAAGCTGCCCGCCTACAGTAATGACGTGGCACATGTTTCAGTTCGCCCAGCAGAAGTTGATGACTGGACATCCACGCAGAATCCGCTGTAGGAGCTGTGGATATGTTGATCGTAGCGAGGGAAAATGTTGATTTTTGCAGGCAAGCTGTTGCATAGATGACAGTTGGAAAAAGAAATTTTGATGATTTAAGATTTGGGAAAAGCACGTAAACTCGAAAGGAAATTCTGTTGGATTTTTGGGAAGAAAGAACAAAACACGTGAACACCTCTGAACAAGAATGAAACTACACCAGAATCAGAAGAAAAGAGAACTTGAATTTTGTACAAGCAAAAGTTTATATTGCAAGAAAGAAAATTGTTTCGAACGGGCACTAGGAATGATCCCAGAAGCTGTCTCGTGGCTGAACACCCACAGCAAGATGAGAACAATTCAATGGTGGCATTCCCGTTCACATCCCGCGACCTATTTTTTCCAGTAATCTCAAGAAAGTCGAGTGTGGCGAGGGAAAATTTGGATTTTGCATGGCAGACTATTGCCTTGGATGACAGTTAGGAAAGAAATTTTGCTTTTGGGAAAACTACGGGGATCGAACCCGTGACCGTACGCTTACGGAATACCATCTGAGCTAAAGAGGCCGCTGCTGCGTTCCGAAGACAAGCGAACCAAAGACCTAGGCTGTCAAAGCCCACAACCAAACTCCGGGCCGACATGCTGCCCAACATCGGAAAGTTTTGACTCCACCCTTGATTTGTCTTTATGGGTGGATTGGGGATCCTGCGGATCTTCTGGAGCTCGTCCTATACTGTGACGCTGACCTCGCTGGTGATCGTACCGATTCCAAAAGTACTTCTGGTGTGTTTATGTGTCTTCTTGGACCGCGTAGCTTTATGCCGCTGAAGGCGCTGTCTAAAAAGCAGACGTCTGTGTCTAAGTCCACGCCGGAGGCTGAAATCGTGTCTCTCGATCACGCCGTGTACAAGTTGGGTTTGCCCGCGCTCGTCGGCGCTTCCGCTTGCGCGTGGTCATAATCCCAACGTGCGTCACATGTCCCGCAGGCAGCGCATCGACATATCCGCTCTCAACGAGCGTTGTTATCGGGGCGATTTTCTCTTTGTTACGTGTCCCTCGCAGTTTGAGGCTGGTGACATACTCACCAAGGCCTGTACCGATGCTAAGGTGTGGGGCCGTAACCTCATGTCTATTGGTCATTTTCGCAGGGTACTTTACTCTCATTTCCTCGAGTATGTTGTCTGCCGCTCCCGCGTTGACCGCTTGCCCCTCTATCTGTCCCTTTTCGTGCAACTTCTCACTTGCCGGGGGGGGGGTCTTTCGATTGACGACCTTGATAAGACTGGAACAGCTGTCAAATGCATCCATATCGGATCCGATGGAATGCTCAAAATTTTCTAATTTTCGAAATATCAATCTTTGTCTCGATGATAATGCAAAGGGGATTGGTATCTCGAATGTCAGGGTCCCTCCGTCCGGTTCGATATGTGTAGTTTCTGTTCCGACTTCAAATTCGTCGATCCAAAGAGTCGCAGGTTGCAAGCAAAAGGGTTGGAAAGAAACGAGCAGCGACCTTAAGGAGAGAGAATGGGAGGCCAAGCGTCTGCTTGGAACAGCTAGTCGAGCGATATCATGTGAGATCCCAAACAACCATCGTCGTCCTTCCCGAAGGGAACCCGATGTGGGGCAGGGATTACGTGAGGAGATGGTCTGAGTCTCATGGGCTGTTCCCTGTTAAACTGTGCTCGTGCTCATCCGATCGCGACTCTGGACATTGTTGGATGTGCGAGATTTTCCTGCCTGCCCGTTTTGGGCCTACTTTCATGTCATGCTTCGCATGTAATCATGTCAAGGGTAAGAGGCATGACAAGAGCTCCATCGCAAGCTCCTTGTGGAACGTCATCCGACATTTTGTGTCCGTCGCTGACATTGGCTCACAGCAATCCGTGTAGCCGATTGCTTACGCAAAGACGCCAAGGCCAATCACACGATCACACACTCACAGCTACTTTCACATGTACTCTCAGGGATTTGGGCTATACTCTGAGCGCTCTGACTGTGACCTTTGATCACAACGACCGACCGTGGACAACAGTGAGATCGTTACATCATTACAGACCACCTGTACATGACCGACCTCTCCATCGCTCCCTGCTAGGACGGGTTGTAGCTGCCACGGGCTGCGAACTTCGGCGCTGCTGCTGCTGCTGCTGCTGGCGCTGCTGGGGAGGACCGGCGGACAGGCGATCACCGATAGGATCGTCCTGATTCCAAGACTCCTTTCCGATTGATTGATGGGTAGGGAGAGGACCGAACAAGCTCCGATTCCTGGCATGCCGGCGCCAAAGAAGGCGACGTCTGGGAAAGCCACAATGAAGGCTCCGGTTACCGGCATCACAAGTCCCCGCCGCCGTCGATGGGCCAACGGTGAGCGGCTCGGATGGCTTCCACCAATAAGCCCAGTTCCGAGATCAAAGTGCGAGATGTCATCCGCAGAGAGAACATTCAGGAAATTCCCGAAGATGTCATCTGGACTCGGCCCGATCGCAGCAGAATTACACCCTCGGGACCGAAAAGGTGCTGATGAACCTTCTGATGACTGTCCTGAAGAAGGGGCATCCGCTAGTCGCTAGTCGATGAAAAGAACGGACCGCCATACGCGCGAGTTATCCATGTGTCCGGAAACACGACTGCTGCGGCGCCGCCAACATCGCGATGACTACCTCCATGCTTCGGCGCTGTATGATTTACCAGGCCGACAATTAAGTGCGTGCCGCGAGTCACCGATGGGTGGAATATAGCATCATCCAGATTTTTGGTGAAAGCCGCATTCCGTCTCCCCCCGCCTGTTGGGGCAGGCAGATGTACGGGCACAACGGTGCCAATGCCTATCTGACCTACCGGAATGGGAGCGCACCGATCTCAAGATGGACATCAAGGGTGTTGAGTACTTCACCGAGGAGGAGTTGTCAAACGATCGAATCGACAACTCTGTCGCCTCCGATCTCTTGCAGGGATTTCTCCAGATGAGGCCCACGCTGACCTTCATCCCGGGATCCTTCCTAGCGGAGAAGGCAATGAGCCGCTTCCCGACCCCTGCCTCTTTTGGGGAGCAGGCGGAGCGGATTGCACTGGAACGAATCGAGCATGCGTCTGACCTCCCGCAACGCTCCAGAAGCCGCCCAGAGCTACCCATCCGGGGGACACCTCGAGGATGGATACTGGTTCCAGATCATAGTCTGCGTCCCGAAGGAACTGGTTGATCGCCACCCCCAAACGACGAAGAAGTTGCGGGGCTCCGGTAAGCAGATCCGTGTCGCGACCCCATTCATGGAGATCTGCGGCGTTGCCTGAGCCTACCTGATGCACGGGTCTCGCTTCTTGTCCACCCTTGGGACCAAGGCTACGTCTTGGCACCCCTGAAAAAAACTAATCCGCTCGGGCTCGACCCGATTATGGGAACCGAGCAGATCGAGTTCGCTGGATTCTCGACGGCAAATGGCCAGGATCAGGCGGTTGATGCACACCGCTGGCGACGAGTCTTCGAAGACCTCAGGTGTGTCCGGCCAGGGGGGCCGCCGTCCATCCCTCGGTGATGGTCCGCATGAGGTGGAAGCAGCCCGATTACGAGCTCCAGCAAAAGAATTCAACCATCAAGGGTCGATACGGCCTTATGGCGGATTTCGAGGTCTCGTGCTACCGATGTGAGATGGCGCCGTTCTTCCAGGCCCAAGCCCCGACGTTCGCGGAAGGCGATAGTCTCAAGCTTCCGCGTCCACTCAAGATCACAACGATGGTGAATGGCCTACAGGCTGAGTGGGATCGCTGGTGCATTCAGTATCGCAACGCTTTTCATGCGGTTCTAGATTCATGGCTGCGAGAAGCAGGGCGTGCCGTACGACGATGAAAGTACGTCGCATCTGATGGCGCAGCCGGTGTGGAACTGCTCCGATGGTCTAGTTGCTGCGTGTCTGCACGGGGCTGGGGCGGTAGTCACGATGGCTGCAACGATTGCGCACTCTGGGGCCCCGCCTGCCACGCCTGGCGCACTGCAGAAGTTCGTGGTGCTGCATGATGGGGCAATCACCTTCAAAAGAGTGGATACAATACGGGGGATATGACCGAACAGCTACCAATGCTCTCACCCATTTCGGTTCGGGAGGGTCACCGTCCGAGTGCAAGCATGCGGAATGCCGCAACTCTCAAAGAGTTAGTGCTCACCGCCCAAAAGCTCCAGAGTTAGACGGATGTTCCGAAATGGGACATGCGCATCTTGATCATCTGGAGGGGAGCGAACTTCCACACTGTGGACTCGAGCTGGAGCAAGTTCACTGACCCCGTCGATAAGGCTGAGATACGTCGGGTCACGCTGGTTGACACACCCGACATATTGTGAAAAGCTCAACAGCGGGTATGGCTCCGTATCCATTTGCGGCCCTGTCTCACCAAGCATTGCCCAACTCCCGACCGTCCCTGCTGATAGATTCGAGGAGCACCGGCAGCAGCTCTGATTGGTCTGGAACACCTTCCGAACGAGGAATTTCCTCTCGATTCCTTACGATGCAATGGTAGAGGGGCTTCCCTACATTACAGGGTGCAACCTGTTGCTTGAAAGCAAGACGGTTGGAACGATCTGCTCCAAGATCTCGGCGATCTTCGCGGTGGCCCATCTTGGCCGTTTTTCGCGATGTACTGCGACAAGTGAGTACGATGCGGCCATAGCTTCGAGGCGGAAGCGCACGCCGGAGGCTGGATCACAGTCCAGATCCGCTCTCCCTCCGATTGTGCACTCCTCGATGCAGGACATGATCGACAATTCAATGTTGATCATGGCACAAACATTGATGAACCCAAAGCTGTGAATCTCAGTACCTTTGGGTTCGAAGACGATGATGATGATGATGAAGACATGGCTCCACCAAGCCAGCCAACTGCTCCCGGGCCGATTACCCCACAGCAAGAGCAGGCCAAGCCGGCTGTACAGAAGGAGGAAACTGATGAGCAGAGTCGGAATGTCGCTGCGCCGATCACCGGCAATGCTCCGCCAACGCCCATGGGTCCACCCGTAGCGGATGGAGATGAAGATTCGCAGACGGAGGAGATGGGCCGGGACGATGAGCAGGGAGATGATCGAGGTGGATTGCACCCCGTCCAACAGCAGGCGCTGAAGAAGAGGCGATGAACGGTCTCGCCGATCTCTTCGAGACCATGGAGACGCCTCTAACTCCGAGGAACCGGTCTGCCACGAGGGTGACTGCTGTTCCGCCTCTGCCGATTCCGCGAATAAATTGGCGAGTCCCGAGCACTCGGTGGCGTTGGGCCTGCTGGTCCGGCTACTGAGAACATTCAGCAGAGACGTCGCGTGAACGACTCTGAGTCAGAGGTGCGCCGCGAGCAGGCCGCGAGCGTGAAGGCCTTTATTGTGGAGCAATCAAAAGGAGCCGACACTGCTGAATCGGCACAACAGCTTAGGCTGAGTGCCGAGGGCCTCGCTCGTGTCATTGATTCCTGGACTGGCGACGATAACGTCATGCCGGGCACGCTTCATCCACCCGGTGAGTACGCGTACGACGCCGTCACAGACAGATGGAGCCTGAGGCGACGTCGAGTCGAGTCGAACAGCAACCTGATTCGCGAGATGGCCAGTGACGGCCAGTGGGCGACTTACACCCATGCTGGTCAGTCGTGATTCGCCTGAGTTCGGAAACAGGGGGGAGCTGGAGCCCAAGGTTGGGGCCGTTATCTCCAACCTGGATGCCGCAGTTGCAAGCGTGGCCACGATGCCGGTGTTCCATCCGCGCATTCCCTCGGCATACGGTGTCGCGAGATCGCTGATGATGATGTTTCAGTCGATACAGATCACGCTGCGACACCGAGGAATGGGTGCAATGTCTTTCGAGCACATGGTGTTCCAGGAGGAGGACCTTGAGCCTCCACGACCAGAGGACCGGCCCGATATGATTGCCCAGACCCCTGGACAGGTCATCCAGTCAATGCGACTGGCGACGCGGGAACATCAAGTTGCCAGCTGGCTTCTCCATGGAGAGGCGTATGCCACAGCCCAACGAGGATCCGTTTCCGAGCCTCATGGGCATGACGAACGATATCAACTACCCTACCATTGAGCGTAGCAGCGACGATCGATTGTCCCAGACACATGCGCAGCTTCTCGATGCAATTGCAAGGCGCTGTGCAATGACTGCGCCAAAACGGCCGCCAAAGAATCAGCCGCCGCTTCTTCCTGCCACTGCGGCTTCGGAGGGGGCCCGTGGAGAAGTTCCGATGGCCCCACCTAGTGAGCCCCCGCCTCCCCAGCCTACGCAGGATGTAGAAGGTGAGACCCAGCGAGAAAAGCAGGCTGATGATGCGGAGCAGGCAGGTGATGCCGATATGGGCGACACACATCCTGATGACGCGAGTGAGGCCCCATGCAAGCCAGCTCCCGAGCTATCCAGGTCTGGGATCGCTCCGCCGCCTCAGGGCCTTGTGTCGAGTCCGCCGACAGCAATGCCGAGACAGGGTGTTTGTCTGTCAGGCATGTCTGGCCCGACTGTTGATATCTCGGCTAACGATGAAGGGGAAGCGGAGGACGCTGCCTACGATCCAAAGCAGTGCTCCATTCAGGGCGAGAGAATCAGGTCACTGTCACTACGATTCATAGGCCTGACCTCATGCCCGACAGAGTGGAGGGATCAATCGCTCCGATCGTTGAGTATGAAATGAGCTCTGTACCGGTCGCGCTTCCGGAATTCATGGTTCCCGGCCTGGACACGGAAATTGAATTGATGATTCCGTCCAGGGCAGGGTGGTGGCATTGTCATGCTTGCCTCCAGACGATGAACAGCGCAAGTTCTCTCGCGCTAAGTTGGAGTTGATTGCTGCCAATCAGCTCGACTATCTCCATAAAGGGCTTTTCACGAAGCCCAGAAGGGAGGCGTTCATGAATCGTTCCTTCGACCGGAGTCCCACGATGAATGCCGGGATTGGATGCTCGCCGGGTCTTTGAGACAGCGGACACAAGGAACAGATCGATTGGGAGAAGCAACGTTGAGTGCAGTCGCCTGACCACGAGTCAGGCGCAGCAGCCGATGATGCTATGCCTCGTGAGACGACGGTTGTTGATGTTCCGTGCTATCACGCAGGCGAAAGAGCATCCACCGCTACCTGTTGGTAACAACCCAAGGAGGCAGGAGGTCATCGATCACGAAAAGGGTGTGCCCGTGTATTCCTTCCTTCTTCGATGCGAGTGAAATTGTTCCCTTCGACTTCATCCCGCAGTACATGGATAGAGAAAGGGAGTTCATGCGGGCCAACTCCGGCGATGACGGAAGTAAGTTAAGATCCTTCTTCAGACCCCAATGCTCGAGAGTGATCTGGGCCCAACGGATGTTGTGATGACGAGCACCCTGGAGATCGCGAGAGTTGATCACAATCGAATGTTCGAATTCTTTTATTCGAAGATCAAACACGATGGAACGCCGCATTTGATCGGCATTCGCGCGATCTACGGTTTCGGCCCCGATAGCTTTGGTCGATTCCGAGCGCTGATGGCTTCACTTAGCGGGCCATTCATCCAGCTGGCCAAGGATACATCTGGCTCCAATCGGAGCATTCGTCCGAGGGATGTGGCCCACAAGCACCCGATCTACGGATGGGGATGCGCAACCATCCGCGAGTTTATGGGCTATATGAGTGACTCTAAGGTCCTCCCGCCGAAAGGCCAACTCTTCCTCACGCTTTTGCCGCGCCCGCCAGGAACTGGCCAGAACGGTGCTTGGGAGGAGGTTTATTACATGAACGCCAGACGAAACCCTGGCCGTGAAACCCTGCAGCCAACGGCGTTGGAGAAGAGCTACTTGCCCGAGGGCATGGGCTCTAACCGTATGATTGTGATTGCAATCGACCTCCAAAGGTACGCAAGCGGCATCAGTCCGGTGTCATATCGCCCGGCAGGCTACTATGCCCTCAAAGACAACACGATTTCATTGTCTTGTATGCCGATCGCCTATTTTATGGACAACTGCTCGATTTTTTTCAACACCCGCTTTCAAGTAGGGCCGAAGTTCGGCGCAGGTCCGGCGAAGGGAGAAGAGAGGAATCTCTGGCCGATTGCCAAGCACAGTTGCCCAGTGTGCGGTGCTCTCTTCCCAGCGGGGTTGCACATTTGCCACTCCTGCTCGAAACCGATTCATTACCCCGATGGTATCTTTTACGCTGATCTTAAGGATGTCTTCGATGTTGAATACTACGGTGTTCATGCAGAGTTGTTCTACAGACTCATTGAGTCCGATACGCTCACTGAGTACCGTCCGCACACATATGCCGCGATTAAGCAGTTGCAGAATTTCCCAGCATCACGATCTCTTGCTGAGGACCACAGAAAGACCGAATTCTTCGGATCGAACCAGTGCGATTCAGTGCACGGCTGTCACTATGAAGCCGGAAGAGGTGGAACTCTTCAAGAAGAATGTTCGAGGTACGCTGCAGGGTGCGATCCGATTGGACATGTCCGTTGAGCGCCTTGTGGCTGGAATGACGGGCAAAGAATCCAAGCTCTCGATAGAGGACTTCTTTGCCACTCAGACGGCAATTCCAGTGGTGAAGCAATTTGGATCCCTCTACCTGAACTGCAGGGAGAAGCCATTGTGCCGCAGGGCGTACATCATTTGTCTTCAGAAGGCATACCTCTCCCCATACTTCACTGGTGGAGGAATCGATTGTCCTGCCGATGAAGAAACGATAGACACGCTCCAGATCGCATTCAAGGGCATGGATGACACTGTCCTTAAAATGCGCTCGAAGATGTCCCTTCGGCACGAATTCGATGCGTAGGACAAATTCCGGTCTACGATGAAGAACCCGGAGAAGTTCAAGCGTTACTTGCGTGTTAACAGCAAAAGCTTGTCGATGCTCCTTGCCAAAGTCACTCACGCTAACGACATGCTACGGCATTCCCGTGAAAGGGCAACCGGGGTACATCTCCGATGACGAGAACGAGGCTACCCCCGCGACCGCTAAGAAGAAGAGTACCAAGTGGGACGATCTCGATCCGATCGGCTCGGTACATATTCCTCACCACTCGGAGAGAGGATACGCTGTGCCTGATGAAGGACACTGCAAAGCGCTTAACGATGAGACAAGCGCAGATCAGGCTAGCAACCGATTCCGAGAGGCGGTGAAGACAATCGGCCTGATTCCAAGAAACGCGTCGAGGAAGATGTCAAGACGGAGACTGAATTCTTTGGTCTCGTCAAAGACAAGATTCCCAAGCGCAAGAGCGTCGATCCAGCGTTCATGAAATCAAGGACCGATATCTTCGAAGCTCTGCCTGAAGAGCTAGAGATTTATCCCGATAGCATGACAGAGGTGCAGACGCCCAGGAGCAGTCCGCCTGAGGATACGAGGTCTCCGATCGCGCCGACTCGGCGAAATGACCCTCGTACGACAAGGGTAGTAAATGCTCCTCCCTCATCTGCTGATGACGATGACGATGAGGAAATGGATGGCACTGCTGCTCCTCCTCCATCTCGTGAAATGCTGCCGCCTCGAGTGCCCGCGGCAAAACGGGTGACTACACGCGAAGATACCCGCCTTCCTCATCAGGACGGCGAAGTGCTCTCTGTCACCGGGCGATCCAAGTTCGCAAACGAAACCAAAATGCCCCAAGTGTAGGATGAAGCACAGGGTTAAATCTGATGGTCTGGGGGACCCTACGATTGAAAGGCTCTTTCAAATGTATCATGATTCGTCGTCTCTCCTGATTATTAAGAAGCAGACGGCGGAGCTGATCATCAAGCTAAACGCCAATCCCGATGATCCCACCAACATGGCTTTTGCTGGGGTTGCGATTGCGAATGAACCACAACAAGCATCAACAGCACCGATGGAAGAGGCCAGTTCAGGACCTCTGGTCGGACCGCCTCGCGGCCGCTTCAAAAGGTGCAACGTGATGAACAGTGGACGCCCTCGCTTACAAGAGGTGTTCCCGTGAGCCGTGAGCATCCCGCAGGCCACTGCTCTCAGAGGTCGTGAGCTCCAGCGACCGTCCGCCGGCAAGGCAACGGGAGCACCTGCGCCCAGTGATGACACCGTCCCGATTCCGAAGAGCGGCGCAATGGGTATTGCTAAGTTAAGAATCCGACTCAAGTGACTCAAGTGCCCAAGTCTCGACAAAGTCCGGCATCAGACTTTTCCATCGATGATGCAGTGGCCTCCGACCTTCTGGCTTTCTGGGGGAGGAACGGCAAAAGGGAAAGGTCGCTCTGAAAAGGGCAAGGGCAAGCCCGATAAAGGCAAAGGAAAAGGGGACAAAGGAAAAGGGAAGCTCCGAGCGCAGAGAGGAAAGGGCGACCGTACACGTATAGCCCAGTTGTACGTCGCAAGTAGCCGACCGAGCCATCACCGCAGCGACGCGTGGTGTCTTGGCATAGCGGATCCGGTTGTTTCTGCTTGACCCCCTTGACAAAATATTACCGTCGGTGGTCAGGTAGAATCTGATGGTGAAGCCGTGTGCTGATACGACTTCCGCTGCTTCCTCAGCGTATCCCCGCCTGTGGCAAAGCTGAGAAGACCCCGGGGGTGCAATGGCAAGCCATGGAATTTTCCTCGTGTGTCTCTCTCTCTTTTCACTGACACTCGATGCTGCCGACCTGCCGTTCTGAGCGCATCGTTTACAACTTGTCAAAACCCGCGATGTCAAGGGCTTCATCCGTTATGCCTGCGATGCAAGGCATTCCGCTATGAGTCTGCGATGTTAAAGGCTGCGAATGTACAGAGTGAAACATAGGTACGATCGTGACACAAGAGTCGACCCACGTCTATGGTCTTTTTGCTGCAAGCTTTGAAAGAACTGAAAAGAGGCGTGGCTCGATGTACGACCAGAGTACGGTTTGACACTTTTCAACTCCGCTCTCCTCACGCGTGAGCTCGCGTCGAGGGGGGTGTGATTTGTCACCGACTCGCGACACGTACACCTTGTGCTCATGTTAGGACTCATGCCATCTTTGTTTCACACCCGCAGCTTGATTGCTCAAGGACCGCTCTGTGCGAGTCCCATGAAAAGGTCCGCTTACGCTGGGGTAGTGTAGGTGTTGCCTTTTGTTCTGTGCAGTTAAACTTACGGCTCTAATCTCTGATCGTCCTGTGCTTTGCTTCTGCTCTTGCACTGCTACGATCTACGATTGGTTGCCCAGGGCTTTGTGACCGAGAGTTAACTGGAATCCTCGCTTTTCACACTTGGTCCTGCAACATGTCCCTTCGATCAAGTGGTGAAAGGGTTGGTTCCGGAAGAATATCAAGACGCTTCCGGGTCAAAAGACTCCAAACAAAAGCGCAAGATGCAGGGTTCAAGCAGGTGAGGTGCATTGCCAGTTGCAGAGTCATGCAGAGTTAGTTTCAATGGCTTTAGCCCTTGCAGTCGTAGGGCTGGGGCTGGGGCTGTTGATGCATGCTAGTGCTGCTGGTGCAACAAAGGTGGGAGCCCAACTACAACAACTCTCGGCGTTAGAATCCAATCCAATTCGAAAGCGAGGCTGAAGGCAGAATTTCTATTGTGATTCGTCGAGCGCGTGGTGTGTGCCTTGCTTCGCGCAGGCAGCACGTGGCGTTCACAGCTTCAGCAAGGACCCAAGTTAGGTTTTTCATGCAGAAGCAAGTCAGCATTCTTAATCATTGCATTTTGAGTCTTGCGCCTGCATTGCCCTGAAGGTTTGGGTAAAGTGGTAGGAGGGACCGGTTGAGTGGGAGGATTCGGGGCTAGGGCTTGATGATGCCACCTTTCTGCCGGCTGGAGTTTCATGATACCAATAGTAGCATCATTTCTTGGGCTGGGTTTAGGGCTGAAGACCAAGAGAGTATTGTTGAGGCTAGGGCCCAGGGTTCAGACTGTGGTTCCGGGCGAAACGGTGAATTGACGGGCACCATAAAGCTGTCGCATTCTGGAGCTGAAGCCTGAAGCTTTTCACCTGTACATTCCGTCCACTGGCCGAGGCAGATGCCCTCCTCAACTCCCCGACTTTTCGCCTACGGTGCCAGTTGGGGTTCGGTATTTTGGGGGCAATGCTAAGATACCCTTGTGGCTGCTTTTATGGAAGCTTGAAAGGGTTACAAGGTTCGGAGCTAGAGGCGACTGTGGTTTGAAACGAAATCCTTGCGGGCAACATTTGTGGAGGTGCTTTGATGGTTTGGCTCGTTGAGGGCCTTCCGTAAACCTATGCGGGCTATTCGGATGAAGACGGAAGCTCAGCGCCAACTCAAAGCCCTGACACACAGGTGACCTCGGAGTGAAGGATCTCCGTCCGTCTGAGCCGGCGCGATCCCTTCCTGCCTCCCTTCCTGCGCCCTTCCGCATTGTTTGAAGTATGGCAGGGCGCGATAGAGTTTAGATTCTTGGGAAGGCGGTTCCCAAAAGAAGTTGCCGCTTTATGGCTGCAACAAATTTTCGCTGCTTGCTGCTCACTTGCTGCAGCCACAAAATCCGACCGACGGCCCCGTGACCCGTGGACCGAAAATACTGTACTCAAAGGCTCAAGCCCATTCAGGCCCAACCCCTCTTCCTACCGTTTCGTCGTCTCAGAAGGATGCAAAGGCTGAAAGGTTTGGTGAGTACCATCGCGGCTTCATGATTTAGCCCGAAGATGCCCTATATCTGTGATGGGTAAGTGGACATTAGTTTTTGTCAGTGGGGGCTAGTGACTAGTGGAGTGTGTCTGTAGGGTATCTGACTTTCAGCCTCGAGGCTCAAGGCTCGAGATGCCCCTGGACCGGAAATATCAGCTGGCAATTTTCGGTTTCACCTGCAACCCCGTTTCAGCACGACAGCACAAAAAGAGGATTGCAGCTGCGACCAGAGTAGAGATCCTGTGCCGAATGAGGCGTGCCAGAAACACGCTTGTTTACCTGCTATATCAGATAAATCTGACCTGTGTCCCAGGCATGTGGCAGCTTCAGCATTAGTGTGCTTTGTGCAGGATGCGTGATTCACAGTCAAAGGCCTTGCGTCCAGGAGCTAGTCGATCTCGTGCTTGCACGTGCATATCCTTAAGAACCTTCGTGGAATGGGCTCTGCCAGCATTGCTTGGAGCTACACTCCGGAGCTGCGACCATGACGCCTTCTGATACGATGCCAGTTCCTTCACGTGGAGTTTGATGTCTGTCATAGTGCTAACTTCCACACCCGTTTCTCAAGTGTCGCAGCTCCAGCAGCAGAATCCCGGTGGCCGCGATGGCGCTTGCGCTGCTCGACTGTGCGTTGGTAGTGTCTAGAGGGTCGCGCACAAGGAATTTGATGAAATACATGCAGCCTTGAGCTGTGAGCAGCATGCCTGATCGACCGAAGCCCTTGAAGGTTTGAATGTTTGTGCGTGAGATCTTGAGTTGCCGAGACATGTCCCCTAGTTGTACAATGGTAGGGTAAACTAGTCAAGGCCGAACTGATGTATAGGCCGTCATGAATTTCCATGATCGGCAGAAGCCAGCACTACGAACGCACGTTTCCGCTTTGTGTAAAAAACCGCGACCTTGAATTCGAAGCCATGGCCCTGTCTGCACGGTAAGCCTCCAATCCAACCATGACTCATAGAGAACCCGGAGCTGACCATCAACCTCAGGAACTTGGTGTTGCACAGACTTCTTTCGGTTCTTAATCCTAGGGACATCTAATCTGAGGCTGCTTAAACCCTGAGCCCAGACTGGCTTTCCGTCCTGCAGTGTCCAGAATTCCAGGACAGCTCTGGCTGCCATCTGCCCACAAGGCCGTCTCATGGAGATGTGTGGGGAAGTCTTAGAGCCGAACCCTGTTCCCCAGGTTGCATGTACTTGGGAGGCCCCGCAGCCGATCAGTATGAGGACAACGCCGAGATGGCCACATTGCACACCAGTGACGGCCGCGTCCTGCACCACCCTTGGTTCTGAGGTAGAGCATATTACGACCTCGCAGTCTTGGCTTGGTCCATGGCCTGATCCTGCAAAATGCACTTCCGCAAGTTTTGCATCGTGCTTTTGGTCGTTCCGTCATGTGCCCATGTGGGTAATCATGTCGGGCTCCCGCAGATGAAAACGCAAGTTTCGGAAGGAAGGCATCAAGTTTCTATGAAACAGTTGCTGCCCAATGTTAGTGCAGTGTGGCATGCCAGCAGATGAGTCTACAGGTTCGTCTCCCAGCAGCCCCGCAGATCCGTAGGTCCTCAATCGGAGA
This sequence comes from Symbiodinium sp. clade A Y106, assembly GCA_003297005.1. Lineage (NCBI taxonomy): Eukaryota > Dinophyceae > Suessiales > Symbiodiniaceae > Symbiodinium > Symbiodinium sp. clade A. The sequence goes on from BGNK01005638.1 coordinate 18,828, forward strand.
CGCCGTCCTGGCAAGGCCCGTGCTTGGCGGCTTGCTGCAAGCACGCTGCCCAAAGCTCCATGGAGACAGCGCGAAGGCCGCATCAGATTGCCACTGCCTCCTGGAAGTCGCATAAACCAGGGACCTCAAACTCGTAGGCCGAACAACCAGATGGTGCCGGAGTCTCTTGGTCATCTGGATCCGTTTTTCGCACAATAACTTCAGAGCCAAAACGGTTAGGAATGAAAACGAGCCAAAACGATGCGTCCAAGACGGTTGCGATTTGCTGAACCGTGCCCTGGTCCGAAGACCTCTTAAATCGCTGCGGCGTAGAACATGGAAGCCGGAAGCCACGAATCTGTTGGTCCACCCACGAGGCATTTTATGCCGGCGAGGAGCCTGGGCCTCGGCAGTTCGACAAAACTCGGCGAATGCCGGCAACTTTTGACGTCTTTGGCCTTTTTTCTCTTTGCTTTGCAATGCACCCACCCAGCCGCCCCGTGCACGTTCGCTCGCGAGTGGCGGAGACGTTTTGGGGATGATAAAACGTGATCGGTTTCACCACGTGCTTGCTTGAGCTTTGATGTCTGGAGATGAAGAAATTCGAGGAACAAGCCTATGTCGGAAAAATCATGGGTGTAGTGGCTAAACCTGAAGCCTTTTGAGCAACACACGACTCGGTGAAAGTAAAGGTCGAGGATAATGCAGGTTTCTTAGAACAATTGTGAGACAAACCATGAATTTGTTCATCGACTGGGGGGTAAAGCAACGAAAATCAAGTCTTGCTAATTAATGGTAGGAGATCCCAGAACCTGAAGCCACAACAAACAGAAGCTTCGTGTGTAGGGTCTGTGTGGGTCTGTGCCTTTTGGTTTTTGGGTCATGCCCTGTACCCAGTGTGTCGCCTGCTTGGTTTCTGTATCTCGCCCCCTGCTTCATTATTATCATCGTCTTCACCTCATCCGTTCCATCACTTCTCGCCTCCTCTTTCGTTGTGTCCTTTCCCTCATCCTCCTCATTGTCGCCTGCTTCGTTTCTCTACTGGTTTCATTTTAAGTATTTTTTATCCCGTGTTGTTTTCTTCATTATCTCGCCGCTATTCGTTATAATTCACATGGACGACGACATCGCCATCTTCACTTGCTACGCCAGACTTGTATGAAAGAGCTTTGTCAGTTGAGCTTTCCAGTCTTGCCTTGGTTGCCTGCTCCGGTTGAGTGACTTGACGGCATTGAAAGCAGAACCAAAGCGACTTTTTGCTTTCAGCATCTTTGCTTCTCCAGTCCTGCTTCTTCAAAGCAAAAAGCTTCGCTCGAAAGGAGCCCTACAACCAAAACCCTAAAACCTTAAACCCTAAAGGAGGGGATCACAGTTGACCCCCAAGGATGCCCTTCGCTCTTTTCAGGGTTTTTGTGTCGATCTGCAGACGGTTCTACAACGGGTTCTACACGTGTCGTACAAGAGGGATTGATCAGGGTTCTATAAGGCATCTTATGAAGGGTTTTTTGTATGCAATTCTGTAAGGGTTCTACAAGGGTCTTTAAAGGGTTTAGAGGCACCAAGTAGCATCCTTTCAGGCTTTATAAAGACTTGACCATGGTGTTTATAGGGTTCTGTTAGGGTTTTCGGGTATTTAAGGTTCAGGAAACTTACTAGGTAGGGTGATAATGTATGTAACTAGAGTGAAAATCACTTATGATAGAACTCTAATCGAAGTTCTGATCAAAGTTCTTATGACCCGACTTACTAGGTCCACTGATCCCTCAGGTGGGTTTAAGGTTTAGGGTTGAGGAAGAGCAGAACCAAAGAATGCCAGAACAGTCTTAGTCCCTCTCTGTCTCTGTTTCTCTGTGTGTGTGTGTGTGCGTGTGTGCGTGTGCGTGTGCGTAAGTGGTGCGTGTGCGCGAGTGGTGCATGCGGCGTGTGTGGGCATTCGGGCGTGCGGCTGCTCATGGCGGGGTAACGGGCGATGCGGTGGCCGGGGAGGTTCTTGTGTTGGAGGTATGGCCCTGTACGACCTGTGCCTGGGCCTAGGGTAAAGGGGTTTGGGTTTAGGGATGGGAATTTGGACCTTAGGGTTTCGGGGTTTCGGGGTTATTTAAAGTTCAGAAAGGACTGTTGTGAGGTGGAGTTGTTGAGGTATTCAGGCATCGGGTATTAGAGTTGGATACTTCAGATTGGCAGTTTGGCAGTATCACGACGGTATTGTGTACAGTATGACTATCAGTATCATTTGTATGTTCTTGATTTGTGCACATGTTGATTCTTGGTGACAAGGCAGGCCCGATGTTTGGGCTTGTTTCGAAACAAGGTTGCCATCTAGCTTATGTTGTATTTGTTTGTTTTGCTTTGTATGCGTCCAACAGTCTGCAACCTTGTGTTCAGGGAGGAGGGGGGGAGGGGGGGGAGGTGCCTGGTGAGCGCAGTGGAGCCGCGATGGGCGAGGTGAGCACGGTGGGCGCGGTGCAGGCACGGGGCTCGGGGCGCGCGGTGGGCGCGGGGGAGGCCGCGCCGCGGTGACTGCTGCGCGGTGGACGCGGTGAGCGCGGTGGGCGCGGGGAGCGCAGTGATCGCGGGGAGCGCGGTGAGCGCGTTGAGTGGGTGAGCGCGGGGAGCGCGGTGGGCGCAGGAGCCGCCATGGGCGCGGGGGGCGGGGAACGCGCGGTGGGCGCGGGGAGCGTGATCGGCGTTGAGGCGTTATAGCGCTTTAGGATTTAAGTTTAGGGTCTTAGGGTTCTGGAGAGCACGTGCTTGGACTCCTCAAGCCGCAAGCCAAGGCTGATGGTGGTGTTGCCGCTGCTGCGGTGGGTCTACTCTGGCCGAATGCAGGACAATTGTGGGCCAAACAGTTCAGTCAAACAGGCCTGCTGGAAAGTGCGACCTCATGCAAGCTTGAAATGGCCCTTCATACGTTCTGCTTGAGAATTTAAGTCTTAAGCCCGTCAGCGAATGCCGTCAGCCCAGGACTCCCGATTTTGGCCGTTCATTCACTCCCGAAGCATCGGCTTTTCCTGTGAGCAGGACCAGCCGGTTTCCGCGGCTAGCGGCGATTGCGCCCTCTTTGCCCGCATGCTGCGGTTGGCTGAAGGCCGGTCTCGAAGTTCCCGTCAGACACATGGGCTTGGTCTTGGTCTTGGTCGGTATGATCTTGAGTATGCGGATGACATGCTGCTACTTTCTCTAACCGTGCACAACTGCATAGAGGAGGAAGCACGAAGCTATGGTATGCCTTGTATACGAGACCAAGACCGAGTTCTCAAAACAGATAGCCGAGGTGAGTAGGTGAAGTCACGTTCAAATCTGGTGTAAAAGTGTGAATTACCTGGGCTCTGTGATCTCTTTGCTACCATAGGGTGGCATTAGCGGAATCGAACTTTAAGAGCATGCCGCACTCCCGAGAACTCAACTAGTCCGGGTTGACAGGGCTGTTGCCGGGATTTTTGTCTGGGCTGTTTTGTCCGCGTTGGCTGCTGTTCGGGTTGTTGTCCTGGTGGTTGTCCTGCTAGTGTCCAGGTTGTCGGGCCACTGTGCGGGCGGGTTGACCTTCTCAATGCCAAGCAGCACGAGATGACGTAACTGCATATTGTTGTTAGTTGCTCGGCACTCAAGGATGTATCCTAGCCCAGGGATGCCTAGGGCCTAGGGTCGACGCGGAGTCAAGCCGATCCTGTATTGGTTGCATACCCTGCGGCGGTTGTGTGTAGCATGGCATATGGCGCGTCGGCAGTTGACGTTTCCTGCGTCCTGCGGCCCTGCAAAGATACTAGTCGATACAATTGGAGCCTCCAGGAGGTGTTCCAAGGTGTTCCGGTCTTCGGCCTCGGGCCTGGCCGGGCAATGGGCAAACAGAAGACTTTGGTTCTGGCCATCTCTGGCCTTTTGACCTGCGTTCTGCAGGTTGGGGGCTCCGGGACGCTGCGGAGCTGCAGGCTTTGGAGTTCAAGTCCTAAGGGTTTTTGATGTGATTACCGTGTCCTTCAGTATACTTCATATGTTCAGGGTAGTGGTTTGCGTGCAGTTTCGGTTTTGCCATTTTTGGGGGCGGTTGAGCCTCGCAATTGCCTCGTATATTGTCATCTCAAACCCGGAACCTCAACCGCGAAGCTTGGGTTTGGCAAGCCCACCTAAGCCCTAGCGCTTCCACAGCGCACCCGCTAAAGTTGCTGGCAGGCGCAGTATTTTGGACTGTTTTCCTGCGTCGAAAGTTAGTTGCCCCGTCGGTTTCACAAGTTTCTGAAGCGATTCTGCTTCAGGAAGCGACCCAGCATGAGGAGCAGTGCTCTCATGCTCCCGTCGTGATGAAAGCGAGTGCACCACTGATACACATATTGCAACAGCTCAGGGTTCGCCCGAGGCTCGTTGCCGGGAAGGCTAACAGCAAGGCCAGGTGGAAGGGACTGTTGAAGATATTTCCAGCTGCTATCAATGGGGCCAGAATGCGCCTGCAAAGCAGCGAGAGCCAGCCATGGCACCACCTGCTCTTGTCTCACGTCCATGGCAGAGTGGGAGTACCCTGGGNCGCCTGCAAAGCAGCGAGAGCCAGCCATGGCACCACCTGCTCTTGTCTCACGTCCATGGCAGAGTGGGAGTACCCTGGGCCCTGAACCCACAGCCTGAACTCTAAACTCAAAACCCTAAGCCGTAAACCGATATGAAAGTCTTTGGGCGAGGCAAGTTTGGGGTTTCGAGGCCTTTAAGGGCTTCGGGTTTCGAGGCCTTTAAGGGCTTGGGGTTTGGAGGCGTTTAAGGGTGGGACCCTAGACGCTAAACCCTCAACCCCTGGGGTTTCGAGGTGCAATGGCTTTCACAGTGCGTAGTTTCACAATGACGACAATGAAAACATTAGTAAGGACGTGTTTGGGGCTTAGG
>BGNK01005638.1:23899-36125 GCA_003297005.1 Symbiodinium sp. clade A Y106
CGAAACCAAGAGAACGCAAAAAAATAACCCAAAACAGCCCCGAACTCTTAGAGGCGCAGTCACCTGAAACCAGGCCTTGGGGTGTAGAAAACGCAAAAACTCCGGGTTCCTTATGGAGACGCTTAGACCTAAGCCTAAAGCCTGAAGACGAAACACTGGAGCTCAACAGGATTTATTGCTGGCGAAACGCAGCCGACGGCGGCGCAGCTCTTTGGCGGAGGCCTGATTTGAAGCATGCGGTGGTTTTGCTTTGCATGGTTTGGGGATAGGGCCTTGAGTTTGGGGTCCGCAGTTTTGCATCGGAGCCTTGGTATTGGTGACGCGCTACTGCTACAAATGCCTGCAGGATTAGAAACATCTTCCGAACTGTCTTGTCAGTTTTGCACTTCCACCATCCGAATGACGATGCAACCGGGTCATGGAGTCACGGACACCGCCGGATGTGCGCCACTTGAACCATATCACGCTCAGAAAGCATGTCGCAACTTCCGTATGATTTAAGTTGTAGTTTACAGGATCGCCGTCGCATGGCAAGCAAGCTCTGCAGACAACACCTTGGGTTGGGTTTCGGATGGCTTGGGTTTCAGTAGTGGTTCAGTGTATCGGCTTTGGGTTGAAGACAGTGATTTTTTGTGCTGTTTGTCCTTGGGGGTCTTGGGTGTTGGGATGGGGCTGACGGGTTAAAGATTGCACAGGCATTGAATCTTGAAGACACTTCTGCCATAAACCACCAATCAAGTGAATCCCAAGAACACAGCTTTGACCCATCAACTCCAGTGAAGCGTCAATGCCCCAACAATGCTTGGGGCCTCCCTAACCACGAAGTCCTGGCAGATTTTGGTTTAGGTCACCAGGTTGTGGGTCGTGGCTGTTACGGGATTGTTGATGTAAAGCTCGAACGCGCTGTTCACCCGCGTCGACCAGGGTTTCAAAGCAAAGTGAAGCCTCATCCTCAGCCTACGAACCTGACGAGACCGGCCAAATCTCTGAGTCTCTGAGTTACAAAGTCACGAAAGGCACAAGTCTTTATTCCGGAAATCAGTGCATTGGAAGTATACCTTGGGTAGCCTTGAAGTCTTAATGCAAATCTCTGCAGTACGAAATCTCTTGTATTGTCGAACCTTCGACTTCAGCAAGGAGAGTGGGTCTATTCTCAGCAGGACCTCCTTGCAGCCTACCGCAGCGGCCACTTGCGCAGCGTCGTTTTCTACTGCCCCACGTGAGCGGCCTCGGGGGCGACGGAGCTCTTAAGGGACATGTCCAAACCTTTAGTTTCTTCAACTATGACTATGTCATTCAGCTGCGAGAAAATAGGGGGTGCGAACAACATGAGCCTGTTAAAAGCGTGTTGAGTTAGGCGACCCAGAAATCAGCAAAACCTATGCGAGCTCTTCAGTTTTCCTACCTCCCGCTGCTCAAGCCTGTACCCAAGCGATGATGCTGGTGTCTTTGGAAACGACCCTGAGGTTCAAAGATGACGATGAGGTTGGCTCGCCCAGAAGAATGCGGATGTTGTGCGAGAACAGATTTGTTTTTGGAAGCTTGGGTGTTAGACAAGATTCCGGAAAGCGCTCTGTATCGCCTTGGAGTTGCTGGGGCGTTAGCCTGAAGATATATAGGTTGTGGGGCGGCCACCCGGATTGGGGGCTTCGGTGGGCATCATTGGGGTTTGTGTGTGTAAAAATCCCCTGTCTGTAGGGTCCTCTTAGAGGCAACCGTGGTGATGTACTCGTCAGTTTGAGCATGACATGCAGTGCAGTTTGTGCCGGCGTGTATTCTTTCCGAGCTAACTGGATCATAGCCACCGGTGAGAGCCTCTCAACGTGAGTGTCCCGTTTACTTGCATGAAACAGCAACTTTCATATAGGCTAATGGTTGCCAGCGCGAGCTTGACGGGGGCATTTCACCCGCTGTGCCATTCGTGGCTGGGTGATACTCTGTGTTAGTAGGTAGCTCATAGGAAAATGTGAGCTACGGCCGGACAAACAGTCTGTTTCCGACGGCGGTCGCCAAGCATCACGACTCGATGCTGCGCCGTGAGTGAAAGAGTGCAGTTGTATAAAACCGATAGCAGCACTAGCTTGTCGGTAGTTAAAGACCCACGTTCTTTGATTGAAGGCGCCTTGGGCTCGACCGAAAAATAGGCTTTCTGTTGCGCGGATGCGACTCCGGCACCTACTTCCGTTCCTGTTGGTAGCCAAGCAGGTGGATCGTGTTCCGTGTAGTTTTCCTTGTAGGGCAGGGAAGTTGCCAGGGCGAACAGAACCATGTCCGTTGCAGGTTTTGAGTGTCAAGCGTCATGGTGGGGGCGGCAATCAGCCCCGGCAGAAAAAAAGATTGGATCATATGTCTACTCGGGCGCAGCCCAGTCACTCCACGACTGGGAGTTTCGCACCCGTAGCAGCACAAAGAGAAACAGAGAGGGGAAGTCCTCCAAGATATGCGAGTGAGCGTCTTTGCACGGGACATACGTCTCGACAAGCTGCTTAAGCCGGGTGGCATAGACCATTTGATAGAGGAGATCCGGAGGCAAGCATTCCCTTTACATTCTGAGGAAGCGTCTGAATTGTTCAGGCAAGGACAGCATCTTACCGGGACCCTCGATGAGCCCATGCCTTCGTACATCGCCCGCTGCAAGCGGTGGTGGAGCACTTTGCAGGAGCTTGGTGGTGCATTCGTCTCTCATGAGGCTATGTGCGCTGACTTGCTCGTGGAGCTTTAGACCGCTGCGCGTCATCACGCCGTTGACGAGCACGCCCGTGTTTTGGTTCAGCACCATAACGTCTTTCGACGAAGGCCTCACAGCAAGGCTCAGGATATATGCCCTGGGGCTCCCAAATACGGCAAATAGGCGACGAGCCTGATGATCCGAACGTGGAAGAGAGTCCGTTCAGTTTGCGCACGCAGACAGAATACCTTTCATGAGGCCAAAGGCAAAGGCAAAGGCGGTAAACCCGGTGGCAAGGCTGGTGGCAAGGTCATGAAGTCGAACTTGACCATGGCGGATGGGAAGGCGAACTCCGCTGTGATGCGGTCGGACACTGGGCCGGGGATGCAGTTGTAGATTTAGTAACCCCGATGCTACTGGAACCCCCAAAGGCGGCCTGGCCGGCACCGTCCGGAGGTAGCCCCAGTCCTGCTAAGGCAGCTCCAGTCAGGCCACAGAGCTACCTAGCAGCGATGACTGAGTCGAACGAGGATGAAGTTCTCCATCTGCACAGCAACAGTTCGGGGATGGAAGGTTGCCCGGCCCTTCAGTCCGAGAAGTCGAGCAGCGACCCCAGCTAAGTCAACCTTCCCGTCGTCGATATATACCCCACCAACCGCTCCGAGTGGATATGAACCGCTGCTGGCAAGTTGGGTCAGGCTTTAGCGCAGGGTTTGTTCCGGAGAAGGCCCGAACCTTTAAGGGGTTGAGTGGGGTTGAGTGGGTGCTACGGAAACATTGGGCTCCAGGACCGTTCCTTTCTCCATGCTGGGAATAGACGATAGCTCCACAGGGCTCCCGGTATCCTTGACTCTCATGCCACGATTCGGGCTTGTTGTGCATCAGCCAGCAACCCAAGCTTAATTCAGGGATTTAAGATACCCTCGCCCCCAGTGCCTCTCTCTCTCTCTCTCTCTCTCTCTCTCCTTCGCTCTCTCTCGCTCTCGCTCGCTCGCTCTCTCTGGCAGCGTTGAGTCAGGGCCGCGCATTCGCCGCCCAACCTGTCTAGGAGTGTTGCTTGACAGTACACATCGCACTCCCGCGGTGTATCCAAGAGGGCACGGGCTCAATAGTAACAAGGCTGGGGCTATCCATCATGAGCGAAACGGGGCCGAACCGGTCACAAGAGCATCAGGACTAACGCGACAATGCAAGCATCACTTAAGCATGTCATTGAGTTGCTCGAGATACGTCTGCATGTCTCGCTCGAGGCCTCCCTTCGGAGCTTGGCCACGAAGAGTTTTACCACCCTTCTCATGCAAACGATTCTCCAGGATGGACTTATAACCACCCCTCACATTCTCGCTAACCGCGATGCGCACCTTCATCTTGGACTGATCGAAGCATTTCTTGACGCGGCAAACATGAACAACCGTGGCCACCGTTGCTGGACTGCCGCAATAGTCCTGTACATGCTTTTGCACTGCTTCCCGCTCTGCGGTTGTAACGGAATTTTGTTGCAACAGCATCTCAAGCATTGCAATCCATGCATGGCCGTGCGGCTTCCCTACCGGGGCGTGCCCTCCCGAAGATTTCGCCTTGAACTGCTCATCATTGTAATTGCGGGTTGCTGCGGCCACATTGGCAATGAAATCGGAGTCTTTGGGCATCAGAATCGTGAGCAGTGTGGCTGCCTGTAGCTCTCCGACGTCTATGGCATTCCTTCAGACAGAGTTTTGTCAACAGCTGCATGCCCTTCATGAGGAACTTGTCGCTACTGGTAGCCACCTTTTCGCTCACACCACCGTCCGAAATTGGGGCTGCGCACATGGGGTCAACGAAGACGTCATTTCACCCTCACTGACAATATCACAGCTATACTCGGCTCGGCGGCCTCCACGCCGGGCGAGTCCAAGGATCTCGTCACCCCTTTCACGGATTACATTGCGAAGCTTGGCCGGTGCCAGACGTGGCGTGCTGACCAGGGCCGCGAGAGTTGGTACGCAAGTATATCGAGACATACGCTCTCGAGGTTGGCACCCGTGGCTTGCCAGACCGCCGAGTGCGCGCAGGTCGTCGAGCCCGCCAATGCTCGCGACCCTGGCGAGGCAACATGCGCCGACCCGACGGATATGTCTAGGCCACCCCGAAGGATGAGAGTGCTGCTGATGCTGCAATTGATAATTGCACTCGAAGCACGAGACCGCACTCATGCTGATGAGACTGTGCGGCTGCATGGGGAGGTGTCTGTGGCAGGTAATTAAGCAACGCCGCGGTGGCGGTCCTGCTTGCACGTCAGTGTCAACAGCTATATTATATTGCTATGATTTGGGAACGCAAGTCGTTTAAGCTGATGCCTATCACGAGCTATGCCGTGATTATTGCCTGAAGGTTCACGTCGTTCGCTAATGCTGGTGTGCTGCGCACGCTGCACTTGATTTCGAGCCTCACTGCGCCTTTCCGACGCGGACCCCTCTTATTGATCCGCTGAGACAGCAACAACCGATCCTCGATGCATTGGATTGGCACTGAAACCGCTGCCGACTCCAAATGCAGCGCCGAGCGGAGGATCTATCCCTGCTGAGTTCCTGCGTCGCGAGAACCCGCGCCGCCCGATAACTCCAATGAAGCGTGGCGTTATTTCCATGGACAGAATTTTTAAAAGCGGTGACTGGTCTAGTAGGGATGGGGCGGAGTGCAGGCAGAGGCGCCCGCAGCCACCGGGTTCGGGGAAGCGTGTGGTTATTGATGATGCGCTTCGGGAGTTGGATGTGTCAGCAGTTCAGTTCATCAATCCAGGCAAACAGGTATGGATGGAACCTGGAACAGGAGGATCAACTTCTTGACATTCCCTCATGGTATACTTACTCATATGTTGGATGTGCTCGGAGATCGCCAAGCACCCTTTGGCTCTGGCCATATGCCCCGAGGACATTCATAGCCCGTGAAACTGACTTAACTGACTTGAGTCACGAGTATATAGCGCTCGCGTGGGAATTAGTCCCTGCAGGTTGCTGATACCCAATCGCTCACCTCTTCTCGCGCACCAATCCCTCGGACGATCGTGGATGACATGGAGTCTGGAGGAGCTGTCCGCTTCGCGGGATGATGACACTACCGGCCGTGGAGCACACCGGGCGCTGTGCTACAGGTGGAGCTGGGATGGTCGTTCAGGGTCAGGTTCTGAAATTCCGACCTTCCAGTCCCTCGCAACAGAGCTTCTCCCTTCTAGCCCCGACAACCTGAGGTTCGCACGCGGTCATCAACGAGACCCTCGCCAAGCGAGAAGCCGGGCCGGGGGCCTAGTGGTTGTTCGCTTGCCTGCTCCTACTGCGGAGTTGTGTTTAGAGTTTGAATGTTGGGTGAAACCTAGGCGTTCGCGTTGCTCCTATTAGGTGGTATGGACACCCAACACTGAGGAGAAGGCTGAACTGAGCGTGGATCTCAGCATTTCGGGGATAGGCCCGAAAATTCAAAGTGCCTTGAGTGTTCTGTACGGTTGTGAGCGACTTTTGCTCTTTTGGTTTTATCTGGACACCGTTGGGGGCCGACGTCTGGAGAGTTTGCAACGACATTTCAGAAGGGCTGTGTTTGGATTTGTTCATGCGAACTTTTTGCTTTTTGGTGACTAGGACACAGGTCCTGAGGAAGATGAGCTGATGTCAGATGTGGAAATGGTGCAGAAATGCCATGAAGCATATGACTGTGGCGGTGCGTTGACCCCCGAAGAGAGAGAGCAACTCAGTCTCGGGAGTGCTGTTTCTGGGAACCCCGACCACCGAAGCTGAGCGTAGATTGGATACACCACCCCTGCTCTAACAGTCGGATAGGTTCACGAAGTTTGTCAGTAGTTACACGACCCAACTCCTTTGGCTGGCCAGCCGCCAGCCAGCCAGCCAGCCACAGCCCAGCCGCAGCCACCCACCAGCGCAGCCCACGTCCAAACTTGAGCGCAAAAAAACACAACTGTTTTGAAAGATGTAGCTGTCAAAACCAGCAAGGAAGAGGCCGCTCCGAAAAAGTGTCCAGCTCCCCATTAAAACAAATAGACTGAGGCCAGGGCTGGGCCAGGGCCCCAGCCAGCTGGCTCTTGGCCTTGGCTTCCGCAACCGATGCGAGGAATTGGCAGAAAATAAACAAAACACGCAGTAACAGCAGAGCATTTGCTGAAACTGGGCCCGGAGAGAGTGGGCCGGAGATCGATTTCGGAATGCATGTCGCAATGCCCAGCTTCCTGCAACACCTAGGCCTCGGAACAATGAACGCTCTCGAAGCACACCTCACGTACCTTCTGGTGTGCCGACGCGCTAATCTGAGGGCAAAGCTGCATTAGAACAGAGCAGTCCTATAGAGCCATGAGCATTATAGAGTCATCATACCTTCTGGCTTTGTGTTGTGCTTTTTTTGTGTGGTCGGGTTTGTGGTGACTGTTACAGGGGTGACGGTGTCGTAGAGCTGTGTGGCGATCTTTGCTTCAGCGTACTGGCGTGGCTGTTTGACGGCTTCACTGTGCGTTGTATGGTCATCTCCCAAATGCTGTCTTAGAGCAGGTGCCAAAGCAAGCTATAGGGCGAGTAACGAGTTCATTCAAGCTGCCCGTCTCCTTCGCTGTAAGGCTTGCCTGGACACCGCTCCGGTGCCGCGACACCATCCGGAGTCCGGTGTCTGGTGAGTCGATCTACCCGAAGGAATTTAACCATGTTGTTGGCATTGACAGCTTAGAAATCAGAGGTTCCCAAGGGAATAGATACACGGCAGTCAATGTAGTTGATTTGGGGACGAGCTTTCAGCAAGTTGTTCTCGTGAAGGTGTGACCGATAGAGGCACGCACTTCAAAGGGAGTTTGCGCAACATCTTGCCCAGCACGCAGTGCAACGTCGCAATGCCTCCTTAGAATCCCCACAAACAGCTGGTAAGATAGAACGCCGCGGCGGACTTACCAAAACCCTATTGCGCAAAGTGGTTCAAGAAGTCCCGCCTTCAGATAGTGAAGAGATGGAAGCTTTGCTGACCGAGTGTGTCAACTAAAAACGAACTTTCAAGACACCAGCGGTTTAGTCTCGTGCAGCATGTGTTAGGCAAACAGCCAACGGCCCCAGGCTAGATTACAGACGAGTCAGAAAGCTTACCAAGCCCGGTGTGACGAGACTATAGTGACTAGCCCATAATAATCATTACCTCTCGCAAAATGCGCCCGGCCGATGAAGTGGAAGTAGCCACTCACCCAGCGCTGCGGAGGCTGCAGTTCATGGCCCTCAGCAACGATACGCCGATGAGAGGGGCGTAGACCGAGTCACAGTGTGCCAGGAACACCAGCTACGCCTGCGCCTAGGGCCTAGTACACCAGTTGCACCGCTTCGATCGGATCCCGGCACACCGGTTGCGTCGTCGCGCGAACCGGGGACACCGATCCATGAGGTGCCACCCGTGCCACCGTCCAAGACCAAAGATAAGACGGGCGCCTCAGAGGCGAGGTCTAAGCCACCTCCACCATCAGGAATGATTGATGGCAATTGACGCGAAGACCCGCTTGAAGCGCTAGCCATGTTCTGCTGCAGAGCTCTAGCTATGAGCCCGACGCCTGTCTGGGCTATACGCCCGCCACTATCTCGAGAGCCAAAAAACGCCCGCTGTTCGACCCAGGTAATCAGGAAAGGATTGCTGTGGTTTTCGGAGGTTCATCGTCAGGTGGCATGGTGGGGGAGTTACAGTTGGCGGTCCCACATGGCAACATCCAAACTTTGCTCGATACCGCCATGAATATCTGGTTGCCTGTAGGAAGATCGCAATATATTCTGATGCCCAACACGGCGGTGTTCAACTCACCGACCAGGCGGCCGAAACCCGACGCGACTTATCAAACAAGCCAGGCAGGAGCAACTACAACTTAAGTGTAGGTGACTTCAAGAACGGTGGTGTCTGGCTTGATAGAATACCCAGACGGACTGGTAGACGTGAACGTGCAGGATACCTTCATGCCAGAACAGTCTTCAGGGTAAGCTTGTTCACATGGTATTGCCGTTCACTACTGACGGGTATAGCATATCTGGGTATACCGATAGTGACTTAGGCAAGCTATCTAGGCAGGATATGGAGCTGTTGTCTGCGTCGACGGGCCGCACATTTTTAGCAAGAGAGGAGACGGCATTTTTACCATAGGGCATTCTGATGTGTCCCCCCAGGATGTCATTGAAAGGCTGTGTGAGCACGGGATATGAGAGGTAGTCGACGCACGGAGCGCCCCCGAAAGCACGCGTCGCCCATTTCAATCAAGTGCATCTCGGAAGACAATGCATCTCGCGTGGAATTAACTATCACATTGCCCCGAGCTTGGTAACAGGACTGAAGGAAGTATAAGGGCCCTTTTGCAAACCGCACCGACGCAGGACACGCTCCGACGTATCATCGCAGGCGCCAGTGACAGCTCGCGCCGGGTAGTGGCGTTGTGTGCTGAAGGCCATGCAAGAAGGCAAAAAAATCGAGCTGACAGCTCGGTAGAAGCACCCCTTCAGACCCCTAGCAATGTTTTCCAAAGAGCCTTCTGAAGCCAGCGTACCCGCGCCTGAGGCCAGTGGATACACGCAAGGAAGACGGTGTTGCTTCTGCTTTTCTCGCAAGCAGATTACCGCAAGGCCCGTATCGAGGTGCATTTATGCCGAGACAAGGCCACGCAGGCAGAGAATGGCAGAAGTATGTGGAATTCAATGCCGTCGTCCGTTGCACCGACAAGGAGCTTAATGACCAAGGCTGGTCACGTGCGCATCCCGACAAAATGGGTGCTTGCAGACCAAACGAGCCTTTGACAAGCGCACGAAGACTACGTGCCGAAATTGAAGGCACAATTTCGAGCGCATCAACGCTGAAGAGGACAAACCTGCCGATTCGCCGACCGCAGACCCCGAAGGCATAGCCTTCGTGTATTTGGGCAGTATCATTAGGACTACGACTGCCAGCAGCAGACATTATACTAACGCTTACTATCACGCAGCAGCTGCTGTTGGATCGTTTTACAATCGGAAGGATTGAGCAGGACAAGTTTAGGTTCTGTGGAAGGGAGTATATATGCAGCACCTGACGGATCCATAGAGATGAAGTAACTGCAGGGACAGCGTGCGAGCTATCCGGCCCATAGAGGTGCCCAAGAATCAAACGGCCACAACGCCGGTTTTAAGCGCGTTGAGATCAATCACAGGCTCACTAGCCTGCGTGGCCAGGGCTACCCACCCGGACTTGGCCTACAGAGTGAACGCCTGGCAGCAACAAGCCACCCAGGCTACGATCGAGATGCTTAGGGATGCGAATCCGGTAGTCGCAATGGCCTTGAACGATTCAGAAAGAAGCGTCGTGAAATAGGCGCGATTGCCATGGGACAGCGGAAAGCTTGCGTTAGTGACGTTTTGCGATGCTTCTTTTGTTGTCTAGGTAGGACACAAGTCCCGGCGCCGACGGTTCCACTACGTCACGTCGGCGCAGGCCGTCGGCAAATCCTGCCAGTTCACATAACTAAATGCATCTTGTCTCGTTTGGCTCTTTTGCCATGAAGAGAGCATGCCGAGTGCGAAGCTTGCTCATTGCAACATGCAATGGAGCATAGAGATAGAATCCGCGCGGCACTATTGGAGATACAAGGCAAGCTACCTGTTAGCGCACAGTGGGAGAAGGTCGCATGCAGGAGTATGCTGCACGTGCAGTGTACAGAGAGCCAGTCAGCAGTCATTGTCTGATCATTTGCTTTCCCGAAGTCCGGAACAAGTAGAAGACAAACGTCTGTCGATTCCTTGTGGGAAAGAACATCCCTGCTCACAATTTATCCCTGCGGTGACCATCTTCGATGGGTGCCTGCGCACCTCCAGCTGGTGGACTGCTTCACCAAATCGATGAAGATCCATCTCCTGAACACCGCCATTGAGACCAACAGGTCATGGCATGGTATTGGAATGTGCTCCGACATCGAGTAAGATGCCAACCACATCTACCGCAACCGCCTGAACCCGACATAGATCGGTGAAGTACAGCAGTGTGGCAGTGTGGTCAGCATTGTGATTCGGATTGCATACGGAAATCATCGCGCATCTTCGCGTCAGTCATGCTGAGCAGGTTCAGCTGACACACTTGCGTTTTCGTCTCACTTGTACAATCACACGGAGATAAGACTGGTGTGAAAATGTCCCGATAGAGGCAACCGTGGTGATGTACTCGTCAATTTGATCATGACATGCAGTGCAGTTGTTTCAGACCGATAGTTGCACTAGCTTGTCGGTAGTTCAAGACCTACCTTGTTTGATTGGATGCGCAGATAGGCTATCTGTTGCAGATGCGACTCCGGCACCTGTACTTCCATTTCTAAGCGTGCTTCTTCTGCCAAGCTGACCTTGGCTGCCCAGGAGGTGGGCCTGTGGCCGCTGGATGGCGGACTTGCCACGCTGCTGTTGGGTGCCCAGACCAAGATGCAGTATCAGCAGAAGCCGTGATACACATATGCGGTACAAGTCTTGAATAGGCAATAGGTTCTACAGGTAAGAGGGAAGACGAAAGCAGCTGCAAATAACAAGTGGAATCATCGTCGTCAAGGACAGCACAAAAGCAAGTGTAGCATAGATCGTGAGTAACATCGGGCAATGGCAGCGAGCTGGTTTGTAGGGCAAGTCGTAAACTCATGAGTGATCACGGTAATACTAGTAGCAACAGTACTCATAATATTAATTCGACATGCTGATGCCGGCAATCGTAGCAGTTGGAGAACTAAGGGTATGGACAGAAATTGGTCGAATAGCGATGATGATGATGATGACGGTGATGATGATAATGATGATGATGAATGAGTTTGACATTGTCACTTACAAGTACCAGGTCTGGGACCCGGTTTGTCTGCTATTGCAGGGTTGGTGGGTTTATTTGGGCAACCAGTGGCTCCGATAAAGTTTTGGGATGTTTTGGGAACTTGACACTCCTTTGCGGACTTGACACTCCTCTTCGGACTTTGGATGTGCCAACCACTACTTTAATGTTTTCGCTCTGGGTTTTGACGCAAAGTCACTCCCTTTAGTGGTCAAACGCACGCCACCCATCGTCTTTTGATGGGGAATTGGGTTTTGGCAACCAGTCCAGCATCTTAACCTCTTAGAAGGTTCTTGGCAACCAGTGACTTCCTGTGAGTTTATCTCCTGTTGATGAGATTGACCAAAGCGCAGTCTTGAAATCCGAGTCCCGGGTGTTTTCAGCCGTGACCCCCCTTTGTCCGCACAGCGGACGATGCAACTGCTACCATGTCACGTGTCCGCCACGAATTTCAGGCTTCGGCATGCTAGCTCCGAACCTAACATCTGCGGACAAGACGTCTAGTGGTATCGGCCACAATAGAAGTAGTAGTAGTAATTGGTAGTAGTAGTAGTAGTAGTTGTAGCGGTAATGGCTTAGTAGTAGTGGCGGCAGTAGTGGCAGTAATAGTAGTAGTAGTAGTAGTAGTAGTAGTAGTAGTAGTAGTAGTAGTAGCAGCTTAGTAGCTTAGTAGCTTAGTAGCTTAGTAGCAGCAGGAGCAGGAGCAGGAGCAGGAGCAGGAGCAGGAGCAGGAGCAGGAGC
>BGNK01005639.1:0-21054 GCA_003297005.1 Symbiodinium sp. clade A Y106
GTGGGCGCGGTGGGCGCGGGGCGCGCGGCGAGCGCGCTGGGCACGGCGAGCATGGTGGGCGCGGGGAGCACGGTGGGAAAGACATGAGCGAAGTGCTATATCCGTGGCCATTATGCTGACAGACCCCCGGCTGTGTGAAAAAGGTACAGCGAGCGAGGGTTGCTGGGTGACGAAGCTAGTAACGGTAGTGAAAGTACTAGACGTCCGGGTCTTGAAGTTGTGAAGGAAGTTCTGCATCAAGAGTGTAGGTCCGAGTTGCACAGCAAGCATTGCGCAGCCAGCAGCTTTACCACATGCTCCAGGAAGATATGATGTAAAGAAGTCCGCGAGTCTAACAGGTGCAGCTGCTCCGTAGTTTATATATAATTCACGAGAATTAACAGTTACACTGTCCGGCAGTGTCGAACGTACGGGGGGAGGGGGGGTTGGGGGGGGGNCCCCCTGTTTGCAACCTTCCAAAAATGACTTTGTTTTCTTCGCTTTTACCCCCTAAAACGATTTCGTGTGGCTTCTCCATCTTGTGCGTTGGAGAAGAAGCTTTTACTCATTTATTCGTTTTACAAAGGAGACTCTCTTTCGCTTTGCTTTGTTTTCTTGCTTTTTTACTCCCCAGCGAATACGTCTGGATTTCGCCTTCGTGTCTGTCGGTGAGGACGCTTTTAACCCCCTGCAGCGTTTTCGTCTGGTTTTCTCCTTCTTGTGTGTTGGAGAAGACGTGTTTATTCATTTCTTCACGGCTTAAGAGAGCGGGGGGCCCCCCCCCCATTTGCAACGAGGGGGCCCCCTTCGAAGAGGGCTTCGAAGGCGATTTCGCAAGGGACTTCCATTTGCGTGGTGGGGAAGATATTTTTATTGTTTTAATAATGGCAATGGTATAGTACTAGTAATAGTACGAAAGCACAGCGTTAAAGCAGAGCAGCAGAGAAGCAGAGGAGCACAAAAGCTAAAACGCAAAAGGAAAGCAAAGGCAGAGGAAAGCAATCAACAAGAAAAAAACAAGCAATCAAAGCAGGGAATAGCAGCAAGCGAAAACTTAGAACGAGAAAAGCCAAGCAGACAATCAGAGAAGCAGAAAAGCAGGAAAGCAGAGAAGCAAGAGAAGCGGAAAAGGAGAGAAGCAGAAAAGTAGAGAAGCAGAAAAGCAGAGGAAAGCAAAAGCACAAAAATCAAAAAAAACAAAAAGCAAAAACATACTAAAGCAGGGAAGAGCTGCAAGCAAAAACTAAAAAAAAGAAAAGCGAAGCAGACAATCAGAGAAGCAGAAAGGCAGAAAAGCAGAAAAGCAGAGAAGCAAGAGAAGCGGAAAAGCAGAGAAGCAGAAACAGAGAAGCAGAAAAGCAGAGGAAAGCAAAAGCACAAAAATCAAAAAAAAACAAAAACATACTAAAGCAGGGAAGAGCTGCAAGCAAAAACTTTAAAAAAAAAAGAAAAGCGAAGCAGACAATCAGAGAAGAAGAAAGGCAGCAAAGCAGAGAAGCAAGAGAAGCGGAAAAGCAGAGAAGCAGAAAAGCAGAGGAAAGCAAAAGCAGAGGAAAGCCAAAGGTTAGCGTCATGTCTGGTGGTAGGTCCGTAGGCTTTGATTGTGGGGTTCTTGCCGGTGGCGTACCATCAGGGTGCAGGGCATGCTATGAGCTCTGCGTTCTAAGGTTTTAAGCTTTCGGCTGTCTGGTTTAGAGCTTGCATAGGAGCTCGTGAACCCTAAACCGCAGCCTCAAGCAAAAACTTAAAAAAGAGAAAAGCGAAGCAGACAATCAGAGAAGCAGAAAAGCAGAAAAGCAAGAGAAGCGGAAAAGCAGACAAGCATAGAAGCAGAAAATTACAGGAAAGCAAAATCAGAGGAAAGCAAAAGCACAAAAATCAAAACAAACAAAAAAGCAAAAACATACTAAAGCAGAGAAGAGCTGCAAGCAAAAACTTAAAAAGAGAAAAGCGAAGCAGACAACCAAAGAAGCAGCAGCAGAAGAGAAGCAAGAGAAGCGGAAAAGGAGAGAAGTAGAAAAGCAGAGAAGCACAAAAGCCGAGGAAAGCAGAAAAGCAGAGGAAAGCAAAAAAGCACAAAAACAAAAAAATCCCCAAGAAAAACAAAAAATCCTCAGATAATTCGGATTCCACTATTGGGAAGCAAAACTGTTCTCACTGCCGATGTCAAAGGACAGTACCCTTCTTCGATGTCACGATGCACTACCCTATCGCGGAGACCAATTCGCCATCTCTTGTCTTCTTCTGACACAGATGAGCCTGTGCGAGTGAAACATAGAAACTCCCGGCACAAATTCTCAGCAGGGCACCGTCCGCGCTGCCGTCTCAGGTCTTTTCTGCTTTGAGGCTGACCAACGAGGCCGCTTCGCGGCTGAGGAGTGCCTCTCCGCTTCGCTCAAGTCAATATGTGCTGGACTTCTAGATTCCCTGCTAGACTGCTAGAGAAACTGCTAGATTATCTGATGCTGCGATCTTTGCCTCCAGGGTGTCGAGCTGCTCGCTCAGACTGTCCTTCGTGGAGCCCTGGTGCAAAGACTTCTTTCGTCTGTCCGAAATAGGGCCCACTCGCCGCCTGGCCTTGGCTGCGCCTCGTCGCCGAGGCCTCGTGGCTTCGGGCCGTGTCCTCTCCAAGGTCAGCGACGGAATCTACTGAATTCTTGCTGACAATCGATGGTGGTTTGTTCAATGTTCCACTGCCACGCACCTGATTATGGCAGGACCTTCAACCGACGACAATCTTGCTGACCTAGTCTTTCGCGCTCGGTATTGCCCTCTGTGTCCCTGTTAAACCAACAAGGGAGGACCCTTTCGAGCAGACACCGTGGCCGTGCGACCTAAAAGCTGCGAGCAATCACAGAGTTTAAGGAACTTTGCGGGCTGTCACTCCAGAGTCCTGACTGCGGGCTTGTCTTGGTAGCGCCTTCTTGGGGCCTCCTCAAGGAAAGGCTTCAGGCAGTTCATGCTGCCAAGGCAGCATCTGAGGGACAGCAGCATGCATCCAATGACGCACTGAATACCCCACTGGAACACGCTTTGGAGCCACACAAATGTGAGCGCATCCAGCGGTAAGCAGCGCTGAGCAGTCTCCGCTGTTTGCGGTGTCGCTGTGGCAGTCTGAGCAAGTTCATCCTCGCACTGTCTCGTGGTGTCTGGGTCGGGAGGTCCGTCTGGATGCACGAAGGCAATCTTGTGCTTCTGTATAAACGTCTCCGTCTTCTCTTTCACTGCAGCAGACTTGGAGCTGGCAAGCAATACCAATGCCCTCTTTCGCAGGTCGGAACTGGACTCCTCACCTGCTGACCGCGCTGGTCCTGGTCCGGTTGGTCCCCGTGGGCTCCTCGGGCTTTTCGGGCAAGCCATGGTCCAAAAACTCGAGGGAACCCCGCCACGTGCTCCGTCTTCGTCCGCATTGACCCTGGCTGCGCTTTCTAGTGGAGGCATCTTTATGCGAGCGGATTCCCGAGGCGACGTGACAGGTTTTCCTCCACGGGCTTGGAGGGCTTCCTTTCTCCTGCGCCGCTCCATGATGCTGTCCAGCTTCGGTGGATCCGACGAGCTCTGGCTTTGGCCGATTCGATGCAGGGCCCTGGCGCGAGTCTGTTCACCAGGCAGCCTTCCGGATCCCGACCGCCGGGAACGAGGCTCCACGTTCATCCCTCCCCGAAGCAAAGAGGCGCTACGAGCCCAAAGCCATCTTACTGCAGAGCCAAAAACCTGCAAGGAAGAGGGGTTCAGGGGGCGGGTTCAGGCAACTCGCGCTCTCATCACGGCCATCAAAGGGAGCCCCGCCCCGAAACTCGGCGGCGCCGCGGGCACTGCGGGCATTCGAGGCGCCGCCTTTGCCTCGCACCGCCGGGAGGCGTCGGCAGTTTCGAGAGGGACGAGGCTTCCGCGGCTTCCGGCTTCCGGGCCTCTCGATCTTCTCCAGCAGCTCCAAGTCGATGGGCATCAGTTCGCAGACTCCCCCAGCCCTAAGACAATCTGCATAGAAACACCACGAGTTTTTGCCTTGCTAAGGTGCAGCAGGATGCTTGCGCACGATGCAAAATAGACATGTTTCGGGCTGTGCAGTTCTAGATGTCGCGTCCCGACTCATGATACGTGGCTGTCATCTGTAAGCCTCCATTGCATTATGCTCTGCGCGAAGAGGCCAGACAAAACCCACGGGCTGGCACACAGCATTGAAGGGAGGCACGCTTCAAACAGGAAGTCTCATCTCCCAGCCCAAGACTGCGTGCCTGGGGGGGAGCCCAAGGCAAAGACTCAAAAAGGCGCATCGAGTCGTTGAATTTCAAGCCGAGCCTTCAGCTGCTCCGCTCCCGGCGGGCCCTCGAGATCCTATGCTCGGACCGCATGGAAAACCCCTGATGAAATTGACCTTGGCTCAACTCCTCCTCTTCCATGGACTGTACTCCGGCAATGGGCATCACCTGACGATTCATTAATAGCCGAAATTTGTCTGTGAGCTCTCGATTGCGCCTGTGTCAGCTTTGCCAACGCAGTGACGAGTTCCATCGAACACATCTCGCTTTCGCCCTGACGCAAGTCTCCAGGCCAAGACTATGCAGAGGATGATGCAAGACTCTAAGAGTGCTGTAACATGCCGCCCTTTTTTCTACCAGCACTTCCGCTGCAAACGAAGCGCAAACGAAATGAGTCCGATCCGTCAGCCTTCCTTCATAGTGGGACTTGGCGATCCCTGGCTGGTTTTCACTATGCCTCTGGTCTTTTGCATGTACCCTTTCCTGTTTCCAGAAGTTCTGCTTCCCACCAACCGCTAATCAATAGCTCAGCTCAGGCCGCACTTGTATGTAAGCCTAGTTCTTTCTTGCAGACTTGACCCGAGCCGACTTAAAAAGATTTGCGTCAAAACCTGTCTGATCAAGCAAAAAACCGATGCCTGACACAAATTTCGATTGGCCTTTGGGAAATCACAGCTCTGGCAGTTCAGGCAGTCGGTTTCCAGCTTCCATGTCGCTCAGCCGGATCTCAGTGGACGCCCTGCGCAAGTGAAGCTCACAGTGCGGAAAGATTGCACAATGCGCCATGCTGCGGCACAGCCTGGATATCTCTACCCAAACAGCTTCAGGTCGTACCTCGCCAACAGAATCCAGCAACGCCAAGCAACAAAAAGAGCTCCAGAATCGCACGTGCTTGCCGTGCAATTGCACATGTCTGTGAGTTCGTCAGAAGTGTTGCCAAAAAGACGTGAGGGCACTTGAACTTCAGCGTGCCCATGGGGTCCATGGTCCTATAGATCATGGCCACCTGTTCACAGGACGAGCTGATAAGTACGAGTCGCATGCAGTCCCGCGAATTGCTGCCTGTGAGTGAATGTCTCTAGCAAGCCCGGAAGCCACCCTGCCTAGGCTCAAAAACCCACGTGTTCGAATCGTCTGAAGTTTACCTAGTTAGCGATCTACAACCTGAGAGGTGGTTGAAGGCTTCCTATTCACAGATGCTTGATGCTTTCAGGCAGTTGTTCGGCGAGTGAGACAGTCGACAACGAAGGAGAACAGGACGCCTCTTGCCAAGATGATGGTCACAGCAATGGTTTCATACCATTGCACAAATTCAGCCAAGCACTTCACCTACACAGCCAGGCCTCTTCAGAGGTGCGATAGTTCACAGTGTACATCCATGCGAAGGGCACAGCCGTGAGCAGCACGCAGGCAACGTTCCTCAGTTCAAAACAGCCATCATTCAGACTTGTAACTGTGTGTGGACAGTGTGAACCGACAGTCAGCAGTCAGCGTGAACACAGTGGCCATGACTGCGGCGCAGCACGATGCTCTGCTCTAATCAGGCGAAGCACCAGTTGTACCACTTGACCCGGTCCTCGGAGAGTTCTTTTTCTTTAACATCATCAACTGGTGCGTGCTGTGCTTTTGTATGTCTCTTAGCCTCAGACTTCTTCCATCATGTTCACCCGGCGCGCAAAGCGGCTCTTCGAGAACTCCGGCAAGTCGATCTGACACGGCAGTCATGGCAGCGTCTGCAGATTTTGCGGCTGTCGTCTCATTTCAAGCCTTCATCATGCGCAGGCGCGAAAGCTGCAAAGCACCGCGAAGCGCCATCCCTGCATCAAAAGTAGGTTGCTCTCAGCAGAGTTCACAGAAAATAGCAACCACCGGTACCACAGAACCTGCAAAATGCGCGCCAGCGCTCACAACAACAATCGCAATGCTCTCGATTTCATGTCCGGTCCTTCTCTGAGCGAGGCTTTGCGTCAAAGCTGCGGAGCCGAAACTGTACGCTGCAGGCACGCAAACATCTCACGGAATCAGAGACTGTCGGGACAAGGCAGCTCTGCTACATGCTGTTGCAAGCTGTGGCAACAAGGCAGTCTCAGGACCAGGCTTGATCACGGAAGCCGTAGATAGCTGTAGGCGAGGGACGAGCCGCAGCGCAAGCTCTGATGCACGAGTCTCTAGCGCTGTCTAGCACTGTACACTGTCCGATCTTCGTTCAGCTTGGAGCCGAGTCGACCTACCTTTACGGTATTGTGGCAGCGCTGCGTTTCTCTCCTGTAAGCCAGGGCAGAAGCGAGCTGCTCGTCAAGTCAAAACATCTGACAAGTCGGTGCAGACAGGGCCTTGTTTTGTCTGTTGCTTTGCAACAAGTGCTTTACGGAGGTGAACTTCGTGCTGCAGACCCATAGTTGCGGGCAGCACCACGTGAGGCTATGTACAGTGAGCCAAGGCGCGATCCCGCGCAGCTCTTTCATTCATTAACACCCCTGCTGGAGTCTGCACTATGTGACCACATGTGTTGCAGTAGGAAGGAGTAGATGTACTACGAGTGTTGCAAGCACGTCATTCTTTCTGATTGGCCAGCCATGCCCGCTGCCTCCGATAAAACTTCAGAGCAGGCGAAGACCAAACCTGCAGGTGGGACAAGGTACAGCGACATGCTTGCTGTGCAGTCCCGTGACATTGCGTCTGCAAGCTGGGGCGTCTTGGTTCCTTCCTGCAAACTTTGACGGGCTAATTAGGTCACAAAGCCGGTACAACCTTCAGTGTCTCCTAAGATGGCACCTTGGCATTCTGCTGCCGCCGTCGGCGCAGCCAGTCGCGGCCACCGGAAGACTTGGCTGCTGGATCGTTTTGCTGGAATTTCAAGATCTGCGCCTTCCAGGACTCACCGACTCACTGAGCTTTCTGTGCCCTGGCCCTCCAGCGCCTCTGTTTGCGCAACCAAGCGATCCATCTCCTGAGACTCGCAGATCCAGATCTGGGCTTGGGCCTGGGCTTCTGTCTGCAGACTGGGCCTTCAGGGACGATGTGCGTACCACGTCTCCGCCCTCCTCGCATGGCAATAGAAGCGAGAAGCTGCGACTCGGTGCAACAATGCACTTTCGGTCCTCACGCAGTCTTCGCGCCAGAGATCCCTCTCGGGGAGCAGGGCACCAACGCACCGCATCGTCGCCTCTGTCGCATGATGTGGTGCGGCTGCAGCTCCCATCCCGTTCTTAGCTGCCTTAAGGTAACCAAGGTTCGGACCCAGGTGCAGCACAAGGTCGCCACCAGCTATGACAGACTCACCCCGGTTGGCCAACAGCGTGGCAACCTCGTTCTTAAAGACCTCCGGTGTGCCCAAGGGATTTCCATCCAATCCTCGACACCACCAGTGGGGGTCAAAACAGCAAGGATTTAGGCGCAACACCAGAACAGACACCGAAGTCCAGTTCAGCTCAGATGCGTAAAATGTCAAGGTCGATCCTGCTTTCACAAAGGGCTCCCACCATGTTGAGAGCTGTGGGGCCGTCAAACTTGTTGCCTGGGGCTTTGAGGTGAGCCCAGGACTCCGAAACCAGTATCACAAGAAGAGCGCAGCACGTTTGTGGCAATTGCTATGACTCTCCTGCAAAAGACGGCTAGGCGAGGCCGAGCCGTGGAACCTGCGAGGTCCAGGATCTGCAAGGCTCGCAGGTTCTTCACGGTGTGGAGGACGGCCTAAAGCAGCAGCGAAAGCAGCAGCAGAAGCACTAACATATTAGGGAAAAAATTCCACGACAGAAGCCGTAGTTCCACTTCATCTTGAAAATCATTTTTCACCGGCCTCCAAGTGCCCTGAGTTGAGATCGCAGTCCTCCAGGTCCAAGGTCTTCACCGTGTCGCCAGCCTGCGGATCGTCGTCCCGTCGTCCGTCGTCCCCACTGGGAGGTCTGCAAAGTCGGACTCCGTGCAAAGCATCCGAGTCATCAGCCAAAGTCAGGAGCGACAGCGCGTCCTGCGCATCAGCAACGCAACTGCACACCATTCGAAGCGGGCATCCTGGGTTCACATAATGCAACACTCCGGAAGAAACACCATCGGGCAAAGGGCAAAGGCACTTGCGCATGCCGAAGCTCCTCTGTCACGAAGCCGGCGTTCCCCTCCAAACTGATCGTGCGAAGCTTCGGGCCATAGTGGAGGAACATCTGCAAGCGACTTCCAGGACAAGAGCAAGGCCGAAGGCCGCAAGTCTCCACAGACCCAAGTGGCCTCCATCATGCCCTCCAGCAAAATACCACCGGGATGGAAGCGAACCTAGGCGAGCATGCCGCTTCGACTGCTTTATGGCTATGTATCGGTGAATCACGCTAGCTTTCATCTGAGCAATCCACATTTACTATGTCCTCCTTGCGCGGGTAGATGCTTGATCAGGGCTGAATTAGCCAGAGCAAGCAGAAACAACTCTTCGCAAAGCAGTGAATCTCCTCGAATGCCATAGCTGCATAGAGCAGCCTGCTGTGTCCGGAGGCGCACATAAAGCTTCTACCACCAAGCCAAGCTAGGCCGAAGTCAATTGCTCAAGGAGGCCCGCAAGCAGCAGCGTCTGCACTTTTCAGAATGCTCATGGAACCATCCCAGCAAGGCAGGTGGCCCCAGGCTGCCATGAAGAGCTCCAGGCAATCCATCCTGCACCGGGAAAACGCACTGCACAACCGCTGGCCACTGGTCACTAGCCGCAAGCATCACCACACATCTCTGTTTAGGCACCGTGGGTGAAAACCAGTGTCTGCAGTACAAGGCCCACAGAGTGGAAGAGAAACCGCGCCTGTCCAGCCCCTTGATTTGGCCGGAAACAAGCTTTAACTCTTGCGCTCGACAGAGAACACGGCAGAATCGTGTCAAGTTCAGAGAATGCGGCAGCCGGCGGATGCCTCCTGGTGCGCCTTGCCAAGGTCCTCGCCGCGCTCGACTTTGCTCCGGATCTGGCTGGTAGCAAGTGGATGCAACGCCCCCGACCCCCATGTCTTGTAGACACGACCGTGGCAAAAAAAAAATTGTCAGGGCCTGTGAATCTGTGTCAGTTCCAGTGGCCCATGGCTAACCCAGAAGTTCTCACGAACTGTGGCGATCCGTGGCGGCCTCTGGGTCATCGAGGTCAAAATCCGGCCTCGCAGCGGTCCCAACTACACAACAGGACACGGGACACAGGACAGTCTCTCCCGCGAGCTCAGCCCTCCAAGCGCTGCTCGGAGGAGGAACCTCGATGTGGAGAATGGGCCTCAACCGATCCAAAAAGAGAGATGTTCGCGGAAGTGGAATACTTGGGCTCGTGCCCGACAATAGGTGACTTGGAGTGAAGATTCAGCAGCGTCATCTTCTCAATCTAACGTGCGTGGATATGCCAGAATCTCCCACAACTTTTGCAAGGCCCTATTCCGAGCTGCAACTGGCCTGTGTGTACCACTCGTGCCGCTCCAAGATCATGCGGGGAACCTGTGCCAATTCCACCGGTCCTAGCTGGACCACCCGAGAAGGTCCGCAACTCTAGAGGAGTGCCACAAGCTGCGGAAACCTGCAGCAATCGTTGATAAGGGATCTACAATTATTCACTTTCTAGTGACAACATCAAGCAAGCTGCAAATTATGCATTGAAATAGTAATGTCATACAGGATCTAGGGACGTGCTCGGCTAACAGTGTACAACATGGTACGACAATGTCGGGCTCGCTTGCAAACAATCCAATACAGACGTTGTATAGCAGCCTAGAAGCCCTCTAGATGTTCTAGACACTCTAGATACTGTCCAGATTGTCTAGATTTCTTGAGATCGACCCGGCTGCCCTGCTCTCTGAGCCTCCGGAAGTCGGAGACGCTTGTGAGGAGTACCTAAGAAAAACTGCGAGCTTTGCGAGGCGACCGAACCGTGCCGACCACTTTTGGCTGCTTGGGGGGCTCGGGGCACCATAAGGCTGCATCAGGAGCAAGCGTGGAATGGAAGCGTTCACATCTGCTGGGGGAGCCTTCTCCACCTGCTACAGGGCCCCAAGCGCTCATACGTCCTGAAAGTGCGAAGGACGGAGCCTGGTGGGCGATTCGGCAAAGGTCAAACTCACAAGCTCGCCGGTGCCTGGATGCTTACACTGGCAGATGGTGTCAATAGCTCAGTAAAAGGCTCCAGCCATTCATCCGTGCTCTCCTCCGGCAGGGCCTCCTTGCCACCACCGTGCCACACCTGTCGTGAGAGCGCGAGGCGGGCACCCTTGAGACATCAACAGTTACTATGACCAAGGTCTGGACGCCCTCTCCAACCAGATCGAAGTCAAAAAGGACTCGAACCTTCGGCTCCTGCCCGGGACGCGCTTTCTCAACACGGATAATTCAACTGTGCCGCCCGGTGCCGCCCGGCAGTCCGACACGACAGTGTCTAAAGCTTTGAAGATGAAGCGCTTTGCCTGTCTCAGACATGCACTGCAGCGGCACCTGCACCTGAGATTTGCCGTCGTCAACCGTGCGCCTCGTCACATGCTGCCGTGGAGGCTGCCCCTGTGGGTATGCTGCAGTTGCCACCTCAGCAGCCTACAAGCACCCTCTGCATCTTGCCTGCCTCCACTAGGCCGCTGGAAGGCTGGGCCTGAGTGCCTGGCCGCCGGAGGAGGCCTCGGGGACTCGTCAAACAACAGATCTGCTTGGCTTAGCCTGGTGTGTGTTTCAAGGCCAAATCGTGCAACAAGATAAAAGAACATCTTCCCATCATCCGCGTACGCCATGACACCGCTGCGGAAGTGACGAATGCAACCCTGGCGGCCCTGACCTCCATCACGGCCCTAGTTCTGCACTGGATCCAGGCCATGCAGCTGAGCCTCACCGACTTCGGGACAAGCCGCAGGCAAAGGACTTGAAAAAAATTGAGCGACGTGCCATCGAAGCCCTGCCAGGCGCGGAGCCAGCCTGGCACTCGTCAGCTTCGCTGCCGTAGGTCAGCAGCTCTGGCGACTGCAACAATGCCCTCACGCAGAATCCCAATGAAAGCATGCTGGCGGCCTATGACGGCTTTTCGAGATGAGTTTGCGCACAAGGCTTTCGTGAAGCACTTTTCGGAGAGTGCTGGTGGGTTGGCTGGAGAACCTTCCTTGGAACCCGCACAGCAGAAGGCTTTGGAGATGCTCATGACTCCGGCTCTCAGCCATTGGGGCTCCCAAGTTACATTGATTAAGGTTGCTGCCTGCCAGATGCCACCGGAAGGCTCTTCCGAAATGCCGACCATGGAGGTTTCTTTGCACCTTCCTGTTTTTTTCCAAGGGTGCCCCCTCACGCATTCCCGGCTAGAGGGTAAAAGGAGCTACAAGGATTGCACCCAAAGACCCAAAGGCTCTCATGAAACGAACCCGATGGTGTTCTCGGAGGTTTCTCCCGTCGCAACACAGGCAGACGGGGGAGCCTGCCCAGCTGGTAGAAGCCGGCCTCCGCCTGCCTTGGAACTTGGAGCAAGGGGGCCAGGCAGCTGAGGCAGCTGAGGCAGCTGAAGCTCGTGAGCCACCACCATGGCCTTCTCCGTCCCGAGCTGCTAGGGACCAGCTGCAGAGCGTTCTAAGTGTCTCACTTGAAAGACCTTTCCACCAACTCGGCAAAGCGTGGGCCCATGGCCACATCCAGGGCATCTTCCCTGGCAACGGCCAAACACCCAGCAGCAGCCGCCACAACATGTTTCTGTTGCGGCTGTGTCGCACCCACAGGCATAGACTCCTAGGGCTCTCCTAGATCTGGGCAATGGACCATGCTTTCAGCGAGACACGCCACTCAGGAGACTCCTCGCACATGACAGTGAACACCGGCGGAACTGGACTGACCGACTGCGCCATCAGTGCGAGATCTCTGCCTCTTGTTCCCAAGATGGTAGGCCCGGAAGGGATCCCTGCGCAGGCGGCCCCAGGCAGGAAACGGAAAAAGCGGAAATCCAAAAGCGGAGCATCACTCGTCCGGGCCTCGCCTCTTCGAATAAGCGGGTCCCTACCTCAAGGATCCAGTTCCCAACCGTCTCCCCGTCCATGATAACCTCAGGCTCCAAAAACTGTCAGAGGTCCCGTCCCGAGTCCAGAACTTCCAGAGTCAGATGCTCCACATCATGCTACAGGTATCTGAGGGTGCATCTGTCTGTACAAACCCTCCCTTCCCACTTTTGACGTTCCGCAGATCGGTTAGAGCTCATCAGCTTTTCTTCAGCCGCTCAGTCGGTGTCCGTGGCCCTGACGGGCGACAGTAACTGGTCACTGCACAGCAGAACAAGGCATTCAATAAACCTCAATCCCGCGCCTCGAAAAGCCGAGGGGGAGATGGCTGAGTCCTGGTAGCTCTTAGAAGGAAGGTGTTATGTGGTGCCAGGCTCCAGGCTCCATCGAAATGCCATAGAGAAACCGAAACGGTCGAGTCCTTTCCACGCTCTCTGAGGCACCGTATCTCGCGGCTTGGCCCCAACCTTCAGAACACAAAATGAGCCGAGGGCAGCCGAGGGCACTGGGAGCACTTGGACTCGCCAGGACTGCCTTCGATTGGCCCGGCTTCGGCTTCGAAGAGCGACTCGGAAAAGGCATTGTAGGAGAGATAACCTCAGTGACCCCATGACCCCAAGACAGACCCGCTCCACAAGTGGCCCTGGCCCGGTAGACTGCAAGTACTCGACTGCTCGAGCCAAGCGACACATCGAGGCCAACAGTGACATCACAAGCGGACTCGCAAGTAAAACAGCAGACTGGGTGTTGTACTGCT
Organism: Symbiodinium sp. clade A Y106; assembly: GCA_003297005.1. Classification (NCBI taxonomy): domain Eukaryota; class Dinophyceae; order Suessiales; family Symbiodiniaceae; genus Symbiodinium; species Symbiodinium sp. clade A. Next base: position 12,960 of record BGNK01005639.1, read on the forward strand.
CGCTCATCGACCGATCAAAGAAAGGGTGCTGCGTGATTCGCGTTATCACAGTAACATTGTTCTCAGTACCTTGCACTGAGGACACGGAGGTTTCGCGGCCGCCCAGAACGCTGAAGAGAGCCAGTGCATCAAAAAAGCACTGAAAGCTTGCCATAAGTCCCAGCATGAATAAACAATACATTGTCATGTTCTTGCACGAATCCTGCACCATGTAGACAACAAAGCCAGCCATCACCAGGAAGATCACACCTTCAGGGGGATCGGCAGTGGCTACAGTAGAGGCTTCAACTCTCAGAGGAGTAAGCACACAGTGTGTTTGGACGAGAAACACCCGCGAAGGCATCTCCTGCAGTGACTTGGGCAGTGGCCAGGCCAGCTAAAAGCAGCATCACCGAATACCAGCCATATATGTGCTTGGCGCTTACCACCTCTGGGATTGCCGGTGGGGGTTCGGCACCCAAAGGAACTAACATGAGGCTTTGGCGCCTTCGCGCCTGCGACTCGCTACCGGAGTACTAAAATGGGGAAGCGTGAATCAGTTTCCTGAGGAGCGGTTGCCTCAGGAAAGTCTTGTGCCAAAACGGGATCATGCAGCACAGCGCGTCTGGAATCGAAACCACTTACGAAGGGGTACTGTGTAAGGTGGGACACCGCGGCTATCTCGAAAGCCCTTCCAAAGGCCGCAGCCACATCCTCTGACACATTCTCAGGTGCAAGGAAGGTGAAAGCCTGCAGAGCATGCTACAGGCAATGACTGCAAGAACGACTGCGTGCATCAGCACGGCTGAATCTACACTTCTCCTGTATTGAGACGTCCCTAGCAGGATCCATCCATCGGCATGAACATGAACTTTGCATGAGGAACAGCGGTTGAAAGCACAACGGAAAGTCGACATGACCTTGCAAATTCGTCGGTGCGACACGGTCGCAGCGAGCACGAACTTTTTCATAGCATCACCACACTTCGGAACCCGCAAGACCGCCTCTCGCGATAAGCGGTCGTTGGTGAAGAGCTTTGCAACCTGCAAAGCAGGTCATCACAAGTGGGATTGCGTGGCAGAGTCCGACTCCGAGGCGCTGGCGTAAGCTACTCCCTCTTTGGATGTCGAATCCAAAATCTGACAAACAAACGGTCACAGTGTCTTTCAGACACTCCCGGCTTGAAGGACTTCTAAGGGCTGGGCGAAAGACTTGGGCTCTGCAAGCTGCTGGTTCTGCAAAGACAAAGACACCATTCACATTCGGCTTAACTCCCTGTTCAGTTTTCGGACACACACGCTCGCACACCCACAGCTGTCCTCCGTGACCAGGGACGGGTCGATCTCGTCCGGCAGCACGACGCCGCTCCTAAGTTCTCTGAAGACGTCCCGCTGTGGGACAAATCCGACCTGTCCCATGAAGAATTGAAAGAAGATCAGATTAAGCCTGAGCCCAGGATCACCGCAGCCGACTGCTTTTCGCGGGGCATGCTAGCTCACCTCGGACCAGCCAACCAGCCGCCAAAATTCAAACTGCATGCCCCGAGTTGATGTCGAGAGTGCAATCAGGAAGCCAGAACGCATTCTTGCACAACACTGACACCCGGCAGAAATCGATTCATGGCACGTCTCTTGGAGAGCGCATCAGTCGGTGAGATGTTTGTGGGTGCGTTGTAAGGTCGTGCAAGGTCTTGTCACGTTTTGCATGCATTGCCTCAGCGGCGTGGATGCTAACTCAACATAACCGGTTGAACCTCGAGCCGCAGTCTCCGAGGTTTCGACACAATCTCTATAAGTGCGCAATCCAAAACCAAGAAACTGTGTGCGCCTAAAACCCTCATGGTATTCCCGTGCACGCTCACGGAGGGATACTCGTAAGCAAGCTTCAACCTCACCATCCATCCATACCCTTGAAACCTCAAGCCCCGAAGGCTAAACTCAAGCCGAAGGCCTCTGTCCCTCCAACCCCGAACCCAAGCCAGGCCAACCCCCCCCCAACACGGTTGGCGCGTGCCCCAACAGGAAAGTTCATCGGAGGGGGCATCGCCAAAGCTGCACAACCGGGACAATGGACAAACCCCAAAGCTGATAGAGCCAACGCGAACAAGACTCATGGCCGAGAACATCCACCCCCAGGGGTGCATGCCGCCTAAGTCCTATTCAAGAATAAGGAGGAGTTGATCCCAGTTCATCCTGAAACTTAGACCCTAAACTCCAAGATGCCACGCTAGCAAACGGAAAACACAAATCCCCAAACGTCCAAGACCCCCAAACGCAACCCAAGGAGAAATCAGTGGTGAGTGTTGGGGCGAATGGGAAAGGGATGGAAAGGGCAAGGCTCAGAGGACAGCCCATGGGCCGGAAGCGATTTTTACCAGCAGAAGATCAGCCAATCAGCTAAATGAGAACTTGGAGTTGGCATAAGGAAAAATCATTGGTGAGGGTTGGGACTGGGAGGAATGGGGAGGCTTCGGAATTTGGGGTCTGGGGGCCTGCAGATGCATATATGCGGCCTTGCAGAACCCCTCAAACCACGATAACGTACCGATTTCTGTGCGGTGCAACCTGGTCACAGGCCTTACCGATGCTTTTTTTCGGGCCTTGAAAATGCATCGGCAACGCTTCTGGCTCTAGAGAAGAATGCCCGACTCTTGTGTCCACTAAATGCCTGGTAGCCAGCAGAAGATGAGACAATCAGCTACATGGTTGTTCTGGCACAATGCAAAAATCATTGGTGACTGTTGAGATGATGTACGGGCCATATGTTTGCGTCTGAGGAGCTCTGGATGCGAGGCCTTGCGGGCGCCTCTTCCAAATGCTAGTGATTTAGTTTCGTACCAAATGCACGCCCTTTTGAAACCCCAACGACTTCAGCAACTTAGCTCTAAATCCTTCACCGTTTCGAAAACGACCCCGAAAAGGCAAACCCCCTTCCCGAAAACACACACACACACACGCACACACGCAGAGACTCACACTACTGCAGTCAGCATGACATGGCATGCACATCGTCACAAGTATTCAAGGACATTGAATACTTGTGACCACTTTTTCTTCATCGCTGACTCGCACGAAGGATCACCAGGGTATGAAATTGGCGCTGGCCGCAGCAAGTTGCCCGAGCGATGATGCTGCCTACTGTACAGCGTCAATCCAGATGAGAATGCAACCTGCAGAAGCTGCCAAGGTGATCGTTTGGGCTTCAGTCTAGCTGTGAAAGTCCACGCCTCATGCCACGTACCGGCTAAGCGCCAGCGGAGCGTTCGGCCAAAGCCTCCGCCTCACGTGCATACCTGACATGGTGCACGAGCCTTCGAGATATTCAGATGGCGTGAACACTGAAAGCAAAATGGACTCATGAGTCGCCCCCCGCGCATCCTCACTATAAACGTCGACATGGCAGTTTCACAAGCTTGTACGCAGCACAAGCAGCAAAACCGACGACCGACGGCAGTTCAAACTTCATGCGCTGCTTACGGCCAGTGGCAGCTCAAACTTTGTCGCCTCGCCCTCGGACGCCACGCGGACGTCTTCTTGGGACTCGCATTGAAAATGTGGCGACACAGCTCTTTACTCTCTAGTCAGTATCGCAACTGGGCACGTTGAATGAGTCAACTTTTCTATGCACCAAGCAGAAGTCCAGCATGCCATATGCCGCAACTTGCACATCGGATCCCACGATTGCATCCCATGATCTGGAACCGGTCGCACGGGTGGAAAGCCCCTGCAATTCCTGCACGTGTTGCGTGAGAAACTTGAGAATTCAATGCACGCACACACACACACACCGCTTCTGCGAATCCACACCAACTAGCTGCAGAGGAGTGCGCGTTGAAACCGCAACAAGAAACTGAGAAAGCCGACCACAACACAAAATTCTGCACCACGTCAGGAAAGCAAATGCACCTGCCAGCCCAAAAGCTGCGTCTGAAGTAACTACTGTGCACCGTTCTGTTCTGCTTGCAGCACGACCTCGCACCCAGACTACAGTAGCAAGCTGCGTGGAGGGTCACTTGCTCCCCTTCACAAGATTGTAGTTCGAAGCCCGGGAGCACAAGTCGGGCAGGGCCTCAGCACGTGGCGACATATGTTCGTGCCAGTTGGTTTTCGCATGCTTGCAGATTTTGCGGCGTGCCCGTGCGACTTCCAAGAAGCCGACGCCAGTTGGAGACCCGTGATTGAGGTATGCTCCACCTGAGCCACAGCACCAGACAGCCTACTGTCAGCCCGGAAGCCGTGACAAAACACACTTGGGCCGCCCGGCTGTCATCCACCAAAACGAAGCTGCTGAAGTGTGGCGGGGTCCACACAAGCTTGAAAGCGATCCGAGCCCTGCACCCACGCCAGCAACTCACCCGTACGGGTGTTTGCTTAAGGGCTCGCCCATGGGTTTGCAAAGGGCCTTGCCTGAACTGCACATGGGCCACATCCTGGCCGCAAGATCACGATGACGTGACAGATGCAGCATGAGGTCTCGACGCATACACGAGACTTGGCACACGGCTGTTCCAAGCTCAAAGGATTAACAGTCACAGTCCTGCGGCGGCTCTACATGGCAGCCGTTCGTGCAAGTACCTCCAACAAGCTAAAAACAAGGCTGCACAAGGTGCAAAGCGCTGCAGCGCAGCGCAGCTCTCTCAAAGGCAGTCGCAGTCGCGCACTCCAAGACCCGCCGGGGCCGAGCTCGGGTAGACTCGCAATCTCAATGCCAGGACCTGGCATGTACTGTGCACAGGCTTTCTGTGGCACCTGAGCTCGCTGCTTGCGTCGACATGCCTAGCCGATTTCCCATTGCTATTCCACGAATCTCCCCACCATGGAGATTGTGCGCCACCTGCGACACAACACTCGCAACTCCCGAATAAACAAAACACCTCTTCACTCCAAGCCCAATTATCCGTATTTGCCCCCTCTCCGATACTTTAGAATTATCCAGTTCTGGACTTCTGGGACGGGACTTTCGCACGCGTCACGCGAAGAATGCTTTGCGCGCGGAATGGCATGGAGACCGGAGGGTCCACAGACTGGCTCGAACGCTCCAGAAGTATCCAAGATGCTGAGACTACTCTGAGGCCTCTCCCAGCATGGGGGTGAGATCGCAGTGGTTGTCATCGTTAAAGGAATGGCCTCTGGTCAGATGCGTGGCTGTGTTTGCTCTCACAGCAGCTGGCGCTCCTGTGTAGCCTTGTCCAGGCACACTGCGTGGAAGATCCTCCGGCAAAGAGCGTGGAGCTTTGTTGGGTTAAGGACTTGAAGCTTGGGTCCTTGAGGCCCCCGGCCCACAAGATCTTCCGGCGCACCTGGCAACATCGTCAAGCTGCTCATGCCCAGTTTGCATTGGCCTGCTTTGCCAGCAGACCCATAAAGCCGTGTGAGAGGAAATTGATGTGGTGCCATGCCTCCTCCCAGTCTTTGCTCAGGTCCTCGGGCGCCAAGCTTTTCACCCGCGCCTGGCAAGGAACATGGCCAGATACAGATGATGCCAAGACGTGAGGCAGCAGGGCCGTGCACAAGACTCTACATTCAATTTGCGAACCCTGCCTGGATGTTCCTGAGACGTTCTACAGCAGTTCCCGGGTATTCCGGGTCTACCTGTCAAGAGAACACGGATCCGGACACTTTTAGGACGCTCATGGATCCCATTCACCTGGCCCATTTTCTGCGAACTACGTGTCGCGCTTTCAATGTCGACATGTTGGCCAGTCAGGTTATGAGTCAGACATCTGACTTACGGCCGTCTGTTCGTGCCAACCTCTGCAGACTCGTTAAACTGGTGCTAATTACGAAAGACGGTATAAGTAGAAGGCAAGCGGAAGTTGATCCTGCCCAGTGGAAAGTGCAATTGATAATGCCAAAGTTGAGGCAAGCTTTCCCAGGCTCCTCAAATATGCATCCCAGATGTGCATCTGCAGGTAACGAGATCGCATTTCATCCGGCCACATCATTGCATTGAAGCTTTACCATGCGTTACCGACCCTCTTGTTTTCAGCATGGTCCAGCAACCTTCTGACCGCGAAGGTGTTTTAGTTATGCTATGGCCCGATACTCTTGTTTGCTGTCGCATCAGACATTTTGCCTCCATGACTGGCGATGGTTGGGCAAACGTCTCTGCCACGGCCGTAGGTGTGGGAAACACTAGCAGTGCACCGACCAACACGGTAGATGCAACTGCAAACGCTCGGCGTGCTCGCACCTCAGATGTAATCAAGTAAAGCTTCGATATTGACATCACACCGAGCACTTCTAGATACCCAAGCTCGCAGGCGCAGGAAGAAACGCCGCGTCCAACATGTCCAACACTTGAGTGCATGCCACGGCACTCTGCTGCTAGCAGGTCCCATTCGGGCGGGCGGGGCAGATCTGGGAGCCGAAAATGGCCGTGGTTGCGCATATCTTGGTTCCGACTCTGCTTCTGCAACAAGCTTCCAAGGATTGCCAACGCTGGCTCCGTGCATCCCACTCCCAGTGGCTTGCGCCTCCATCATGCCCCGGGGGACTTTGGGAACGGCGCTGCAACAACGCAACGTTCGGGCGAGCATGCTCACACACCCATCCCGCTAGACCCCTCGTTCTGCGGGGGCCTTGATCAGAGGCCCGCTGAAGTGCATCGCATAAACTGGATACGGAAGGGGCGCATACTGCTCTCAACACTTCAAAAACACCCGTGGCCGATGCCAGACGCAGAGCTGTCCATTCTGGCACTTGTGCACCCACGCACGGTTGCGAACTGGAAGACTTCCTGAAGCTGAGGCGATTGAATTCACGCCGTGTTTCCTTCTCACATTGCCGCTCCTTCCTTCTGTCCACACCAAGTTTTGGTCTCTTGTCATGCCTGCCCTGTCGGATGCGCTTGTCCAACTTGCTCCTTCATGCTCCGTCAACTGTGAGGAATTACACCTCCCACCTATTTCATCTTGTTCGCACCCTGATCCCAGGAACGGATGAATGGGGCAAGTCGTCACCTGGCATAGAAGTATGTACAAGCTTCAGGTGAGCATGGCCTTCAGTAGATGCCACGCTCAAAAACCGGCTCATTGCGTGAAATGCGGTCGTAGCCCAGCACCGACAAGTCAATGGTGTCGTACCTGCCAGCGCCACAAAGCGACACAGAAACAGAACTGATGCCTTGTTGTGCCTTCTGTCCCTTGTCCCTTTTCTTTTATACCTTCTCCACAAGGCCCGCAACCCGCAAGACAAAGACAAAGCGTGCCGGCCCAAGGACAGCAGCTCGGCGACCGCCCTGCCGACTCCCGGAGCCTGAGACTGAATGCCGCGAACCGCTTTGTGCACCGGAGGCCGGGCTGGGCCTGGCGCCTGGCCTGCTGTAGTCCGTGACCACTGAAGCCGCCTTAGAAGCGTCGCAGCGCGATTCTGGTCTGTGTCTCAGTGTGAGCCATATCTCCGACGCTTATATCCGAGTTCATGTGTGTGCACTGCATCTTGCAAGTCATCACCTTCCACGGATGGTTTATACGGAATTACAGAAAGGGGTCGACAGTTGTTGAACACGGGCGCCTTTGCTCAGCTCCTGGACTGGCCAGTGACTTTCCACGAGCTTCGCCCCGCTCGCAAGGCAAAGACAAGGGACTCTTGGTTCAATCATGAATCACTGCAGGCCAAAACAGCTTGGTTTACTTCCTCAGAAGGCTCTCATCGTGGAAATGCACCGTGCAGGAGGCTGTAGGGCTGCTGCATGCCACCAGCAGGTTCGGCACATCTGGATGCCACCTTTGCATCTTTGCATTTTCCGAGTAAGCCCAAGTATAGCTACTCTGATGCTTCGAGCTTCAGACCCTACCACGCCATTCTGGTCCAAGGTGTTGTATTCGTAGAGGCCCGCCCAGGAAGACTCCAGTTTGATGGCCTGGGCTCCAGGGTCCATGCTCTGGGCCGAAAAAAATCAAAACCCCACGGACCTCGAAGGCCGGAGCCCTCTCTGCCAGGGCAGGCCAGATCACGTCCTTCACTAACGGATCCACATATCGAGTTACTCCGAAGATATATATATATATATATATATGGGCGCACCCCTATTTGGGGTCCCCTACATTTTTCGTTATGCCATCTGACTCGGTTATAACCACCCGACTAGGTTATAACATATATACATACATGTG
>BGNK01005640.1:9453-36090 GCA_003297005.1 Symbiodinium sp. clade A Y106
AGGGCCTAGTCTTAGAGTAATTTAATTGAATCCCAATGCATGCCCAACCCCTCCCCAACCCCACTCAGCCCTAACCGGCCCTACTCGGCCCTACTCGGCCCCACGCGGCCCCACTTGGCCTATCCTTGTAGCCAAGTCCCAATCAATGCCCAACCCCTCCCCAAAGCCTGGGGAACCCCAACCTACTCGGCCTCGGCCCCGACCGGCCCCACGCGGCCCCACCTGGCCTATCCTTGTAGCCAGGTAGCCAGGGCCTAGTCTTACACCCCCCCAAGCCGGCCCTACTCGGCCCCCACTCGGCCCGAACCGGCTTCACGCGGCCCCACTTGGCCTATCCTTGTAGCCAGGGCCTGTCTTAGAGAAATTTATTTGAATCCCACCCCCTGCCCAACCCCACTCAGCCCTAACCTGCCCTACTTGGACGCGGCCCCACTTGGCCTATCCTTGTAGCCAGTTTAGAGAAATTTAATTGGGCCCCACTTGGCCTATCCTTGTAGCCAAAACCCCCCCCAACCCTAACGGCCCTACTCGGCCCCACTCGGGCCAAGCGAGCCAGGGCCTAGTCTTAGAGTAATTTGTGAAAAATCCCAATGCATGCCCAACCCCTCCCCAACCCCACTCAGCCCTAACCGGCCCTACTCGGCCCCACTCGGCCCGAACGGCCTAGTCTTCGAGTCATTTGAAAGAATCCCAATGCATTCCCAGCCCTAGCCGGCCCTACTCGGCTCCGCCCCACTCGGCCCGAACCCGCCCCACTTGGCCTATTCTTGTAGCCAGGGCCTAGTCAGTTTGAATCCCAATGCACTCCCCCAACCCCACTCACCCTAACCGGCCCTACTCGGCCCTACTCGGCCCCACTCGGCCCGAACCGGCCCCACGCGGCCCCACTTGGCCTATCCTTGTAGCCAAGTCCCAATCAATGCCCAACCCCACTCAGCCCTAACCGGCCTACTCGGCCCCACTCGGTACTCGGCCCCACTCGGCCCGAACCGGCCTCACGCGGCCCCACTTGGCCGATATCCTTGTAGCCAGGGCCTAGTCTTAGAGTAATTGAATTGAATCCCAATGCATGCCCAACCCTAACCCGCCCTACTCGGCCCTACTCGGCCCCACTCGGCCCTAACCTTCGTGTCGCGGCCCCACTTGGCCTATCCTTGTAGCCATTGAATTGAATCCTTACCCGGCCCTACTCGGCCCTACTCGGCCCCACTCGGCCCGAACCGGCCGCCACGAGGTGGGCTTGCTTGGGGTCATTNGCGGGGCTCGGCGTGCCCAGACTAGCCCAGGGATGCGGGCTGTTGGGGGGCCAAGATGGGAGGGACTACTGCCCGGTGCACGAACTCGCGCTGCCCGCACCTGGCGCAGCCCTTAAATAGGATAGAGGGATTTGATGGTACAAGGGATAACACAATCGGGCCCGATGTGGGGAGGCTTCAAGCACATCTGAGACTCAGTTTTCCACTTCTTTCCTTTGCTACTCTGCCGTCTCCATGCATCGCTGTGGGCAGTCGGGCTGCCGGAGCCAGGGAATTCTCTAATCATGCTGGACTTTGGCAATGACTTCCATCGTGGGTTCTCTCGTTTTCTCCATCGAAGCCGCAAAGCGTAGCTCCCTCCGTTCATCTTGAAAGTGCGCTAACGAAATCAAGAATGCTTATCCTAGTTCCCAATACCCAGTTTGCAAGACAATTTCATTGATCGGCTACCACTTGTGATGCACGCACCGAGGCACAACAGACCGAAATCTTGAGTCTAGTGCTCACGACCGGCCAAACAAGCTGATGGCCAGAAGGTAGGCCACTCCCTCTCTCCGGGTGCTGTAACATCACGCCAGTCTTCTTTGAATCAGCCCCTTAATTGCAAACTACAACCTACTGCCCAAATCAGAAAAGCCGAGACCACGAGCCCATACCGAGTCCAACATGAAGCTTACTCTCGACTTCATCCGGCCTGAGCAAGCACTTTTCAGCTCCTTCGCTGTGTCTGCAAGCTTCTCCTCGCTGCGCGCCACCAGCAGCACCTCCCGCGGTAGGGGGTTTCGGATGCAAAGTGGGAATCCAAAGTGCTCCTGGTCACAAACCTTGATGGAGTGTTGAAGAGCCCTCGCTGCAGAGGACTTCCGACGCTAATGAACATGATATATGTATAGACTCAAAGACAGCCAAAACAGACTCTGAGAGATGTTCTCAACCTCTGTAAACTGTTGCTCACTGGAAGAATCCGATCGAGGAGCTGGAGACAGGCTGAATTTGTTTTTCCCCTGGTCGAGCCCCGGAAGTGCAACGTGCCAGTCCATCTTTATAACAACGATAGCACCACACATCCCGTGACTGGCAGTCCACTCGGTCTTCTCCCATGAACACCTCCCTAGCCTAGCCTTGAGCCCTTGAGCTGCAAGCTCGAAAGCATAGGCTTTCCCAATACCATCCTTGACTGCGAGGTGATGGACTTTGACTGTTTCTGCTCCAGGGCTCCGTAGAGACTGAGTAGTAGCCACAAACACAAAAAAAACGCATCGTAATTTAAAACTTGATGCTGCAATATCTTACCTTGTGGAGCGCTTCTCCAGGCAGAATGGTTCTTGCTACTAAGGGCAAGCGAAAGAGAAAGAAACAGAGAGAGGGACAGAGAGAGCGAGAGAGTGAGAGAGAGAGAGAGAGAGCAAACAGAGAAAGAGAACGAGCAAAAGAGACACTCTCAAACTAATTTGCGAACAACAAGCAGCACGCAATGTCTTTGGCAACAGGTTAGCGAAGCGGCGGTGGCTCCAGTCACAACTGCCCACTCTCCATACTTCTTGAGGTCCTTTCCGGCTCGGAGGAAGAACTTGTAGGCCAAGTACCTGGGCTTACAAGCCGAATCTGACAAGGCGACATAGGACATAGAGCTTATGATCGTCAACTGATTAGGACAATCACCATCGCAAGCTTCAACTATGTACATCACCAGCATTCCTCTGAACATCCCCATCGCGAGAATACGGTGGATTTCCTTGTCATACCACATGCTTTGATCTGCCAGTCCCTTGCCATCATCTTCAACAGCATCATCATGTTCGTCATCACCGTCATGAACATCATCATCATCCCCAACCAAATCCTCAACCTCATCCCGGCCCTCACCGCTCATCTTCAGTACGACCATCCCCACTATCTCCTCATAGTGCATCATGCGAGTCTCTTATTGAGCCCCTGCACACCTGGTAGGCGGTTTCTCAGAAGGCCTGCATCAGTTCGTGCGTTGCGAAAAATGGCCTATCTATTATCTGCATTGACACCAACTGAGTGCAGAACAAAAACGACAACCACCACTACGAGGACGAGGACCACACAGCAAGGACAACCTGCATGGTGATGATGATGATGATCGTCATCATTATCATCATGATCATGATGATGATGATGATCATCATCATCATCACCATGACGCTGTTGCTGATGCTGTGGCGGGTTTAGAAGAGTCCAGTGTAGGTTGCAAAGTTGATGATGTAATGATGCTGGCGGTGGTGGTGATAGTGGACATGAAGCGGAATATAAGAACCGACATGCTGATATGCTTATGGGGACGGTCATCCGAAAAGATAAGATGTGCCAGCTGCATCAGAATCCACTCCATCATCTCCACACCAAAGGAAAGCTCGCCAGAAGTCCGAGGAATTGCTTCCGAGCTGCACAGCATGTGTGGCTTTCAAGATCACAGGGATGGCCAACAAGGAGAGGAGCTCCACCATTGCTATCCGCCAACGTCTCAAGCAGGCTCGAAAGATCCCGAAAACCCATCTCCCTACGAGCCCCTGCACCGAGCTAAGCTCTTATCAGCTGTTGCATAAAGCCTACTTCACGCTTAATCCTCGAGAATGCAGCATCGACTTGCCAACGAAACGGCTCGCACGCAAGATGGACACCCGTGATTTGGTGTCATGGGCATGGCTGATGCAAGGCTGATTACCATGCAGGCCCGAACTCCCAGATGACCTTGACTAATCGTTACTTTGTGATGTGTTGGATTGATTTGCCTTAGCTTCTTCTACTCCTAAGCTGCCAAGAGTCCTGTCGTTCAGTCTCGACACCCATGATGGAAGATGCCTGCATACGGCTCTGCCGATACTTGTAGTCTGTAGTAACCACTGTAGTACAAACGGAGACAAAGACCCCAGCTCTAAGAAACAGGTCATGGCATGCTAGGGGCCACACACGCGGTAGATTCGTAAGCGCCGCAAGCCTGCACAAGTTGAGTGCATGGCGAAGTCATAAAAGCCTGTTCCTGCAGACATTCCAAAAAAGGGCCGACGAGTGCTCACAATTAAGATGCTAAAGAGCTAGGCAATTCAGCAAAGGAATAAAGAGCCACGCCAGCAGATCAGCATGGACAATCACGGATGCAACAGACGGTGAATTGGAAAAGAATCGTGTCATACAACGAACGAAAGGATTACCGTCCAAATGCATGCAGCAAGGAGCCAACTCGCAGTTGCAGAATGTGGCAAATCCAAATATGTTGATGTATGTTTGTACGTATGTATGCGTGTATGTATGTGTATATATATATATATAATATACACATACAATTCAATTGGATGTATAGACACGCACATCAATGGTAAGTAAGTGGGTGCAACAGCGCAAACAGAAGGCCTTATGTCATTCTGTCAACCAACTTGACTGCGGCATGTCTGCAGGTATGTCACCATCCCAGACGTGCATGCCCAGAAACCTTCTGACTGTTTTGCTCGCGGCATAGACTCAGTCACTTACCATCGCTTGCCCATTCTGTGCTCTGTCTGCCCTATCGATATCATACCACTTTGGTTGCCGTGGATGTCGCGTCGCCTGGCCGGTCTATGTGCTGGTTAATTAGAGTAGGCTGCCCACACTATTTACAGGTCTACTTCAGAAGCAAAGCTACGGGAGCTCCTCGAACCAAGAACTGAAGTCTGGCTTTCCCAACGAGCCAAAGACACTAGACCTCATAACCTCAACTGACCTCACGGACACATCCTAATTGGGTCAGGATCACGTACACGATCTTATAGCCGGTGTCAAACTATCGGTCTGACTCTGCCTGATGACGCACTTGCTTTTCACCATCGCACCGGATTTCTCGCTGCATGAACCTACCCCTGCCCAAGTTGCCCACGGCGGGATAACCCTATAAGGTACAATTTCTTGGAATTTCTTCACACAGCGGCTCAACGTGTGATGGATGTTCGTAGCACTTAGACTTAATAAGCCTCCCAACTCCCCCTGCGTGCGCATGGCATGAACACAGCCACAAAACTTGTTTGAAGCGGTCGAGTATGACTTTGGAATTGTGATTGTCCGCACTTGCTTCCAAGCCTGTGCCAGGGACACCTCATTTCGGATCAGTATACACATCACATCTCGCAGTGTCTCATGCTGCCGGTGCTCTCCAACGCAACTTCACTGTAACTTAACTTAACAGACTGCAGACGGACTATGTTCAAACAAACAACTGCTGGCCTTAAACAGGAAGAGTATAGCGCACATGCCCTACAGACCGCGCCGCAGGCAACTCAGTGGAGCTTGGGGCTACTGAGGACAGGCTCCGTCGGTTCCTGAGACCATCATGCGAACATCGTGCGAATCTAGAATCTCGGGATCACTTTCAGGTGGCAGGCGGACTAGATACAAATACGAATATGGTGAGTATTAGCGCACGCCTAAATAGCGAGGGATAGATATTAGATTGAGAGAGAGAGAGAGAGAGAGCGAGAGAGAGAGAGAGAGAGCGAGAGGGAGAGAACGGGAAAGACTCTCTCGCTCTCTCTCTGTCTCTGTCTCCCCCTCGGTCCTTGTCCGTACGCGCAAACACATGAACTTGGCACTATCATTTCAACAGACCTTTCGGCTACAGGCAGTCACAAACAGACTTTGGGCCGAGGTCAATCAGGCCTGCGAGGCTGCCGCCACCAAATAATCATGTAGTGGTACTTACCTGCAACCGGCTTGGCCTACATTTATACCAAAGGGCCGAAACCCAAACCGAAATACGGGACCTTAGTCGAATCTACGGCACCTTATCCGAAAAGCCTAGTTTTACGGGTTGAAGCATATTTCAAGGTTCTGTGTGGGCCAAGATGTTAACAATTGACAATCAACGACTTCGGTGTTATGATTGTTGCTTCTGGTTAAATTTGAGAGGATTGGGATGCTGCTCATGAAAGTCGCCCTCGCCACATGCTCGAGGCAACATACTTGCATAGTGATGGCCACACCTTATGAGATTATACAAGTACTTGGGCCTTGGAAAACTTCCAAAACACCACAGGACTTCAGGCAAACCACTCCCCGAAAGAAGCTAAAGATCCCAATACACATAATTAGCCCTCCAACCCCTAACCCTCGATTCAATGCTGGCGCTGCCTGGATCTGGTTTTGCGGCCAGCAGACTGCTTCGAGATGCAGGCACATCTTAGGCTCCGGTGTGTTTGGGATCCTGTTTGTTTAAGACTTGCATGCACACAGAAGAGTCAGAAGAGATGAGTGGAAGTATTTCGGTTCAAACCAAAGAGAGCCTTCAAACACACCCGCACACGTGCGCAACGAGCACACTCCACGACGTGGTCTTAAGCCACCTGTGGTTAGTTCATCTGTGTCCTGCGCAACTGCAAATGTGTTGCAACTAATGCACGGCTTATGACACGTTCATGCACTGTACGGGTATTCACCCGTCGTGAAACACGGGAGGGACGGCCCACATAATCTTCTTGCATCTGAACCGATTCACAAAGCGGATTCCGGCACCATGGTGCCTTGGCGGCATCATCCTCCATCCTTTTCCCTACATGGTTCAACATGTGGAGCTTCGGCACCAGCTGGAACCGATTCTTGCCTCGCTGGGCAGATAGCCAAGCAGCCCTTTGGTAGGAGAGCAAAAATACTTCCACAAGCTTCGCCAGCTTCAGGGCTTTCGGGGAACGGAGCCAGTAGCCACTGCCATACAACTCTGAAAAAAACAGGTTCATGGCTTGCGTAGCTCTCACCTGAGATGAGGACTGATAAATTTCCATAGAACATGGAAATCCCCTTGTTTGCTAGTGTTAACCTGCTTATAGGCTCCTACAAAATTAGTTTTGTTAACTATATATAGCTATACCCAAAGAGTACATTTTTACTTAATTTGGAACACCAAGCACCATGAGAATAAACACATCATCATTGGTGTTGCCCACAACCAACCTCTGCAGGAGGTCAGCGAGGAACAACATCATGTTGCTGGAAACAGCACCTTTCGACCAATGGCCTATAGGAAAGGATCGCTCGGAGTCGAATGAGAAAGTGTCGCGGCTCATTTCAGTGATGTACGGTGCAAGTTTCATCGATTTGCAAAAAGAAACATACTCCTGCGCCAGATGGTTAAACTTTGCTTCCCAGCTGTTGTCATTGAAAAAATGAGTGATCACCTCAATCAGCGCAGAGCCCAAAAAGTTCTTAGCCACACCATAATGGAAAGTGTGCCACACATCGACAGCAAAGAAAGCCTCCTGGGCCCTTGTAATCGTCGGAGTGCCCATAAGAATCTCGGGCTCATCTAGCCAGGGAACTTCCTGAAACATCGTGCGGCGCCACGATGCAAGGGGTCCAAAGTCCTCCCATGGATGAAGTGGCTGATTGTTGGGGCCCTCAACACCCGCGAGGCATAAGTGGCAAATTCCAAGGCAGTCCTTCTTCGAAGCCGCCTGCTTCGGGCATCGCGCATAGTTGCGCTCGAAGTGGCCCAGCCGGATCAAGGCTGGCAGGTCGCCCTTTGTAGCCAAGTGAGCACACCAGACTCGGATGCTCCCATCCCTCGATGCCACACCTTCCGTGACCAGTTTGCGCATGTCCTTGGTGAACCTCCGGACAACAGCCTGCATGGAGTCGGGGTGCGTATTCTGCAAACTCCTAGTCATCACAGACACCATGAACTGCGTACCCCAAGTGTTCCCCTTGAAGTTGAGCCGCATCTCATCGTCTCGGACACATTCGGGGGGCTCCGGCACCCTCGCTAAATGTTTTGCCGTACCGGCGCCTAATGCACCGTGGCATGAAAGAATCCAAAACGCCTTTTTCTTGAGCGTTCTCCCTTCATCAGAATGGCTGTAGATGGGCAGCGTGAACCTCAAATCAAGCTTCCCTGCGTCAGCGAGCTCCCACAGCTCATAGTCGGGCTCCACTTGGCGATACCGGGCCCAAAACTCCTTCAGCAAAATATTCATTTGTCCAATATCATCTGTGCCACAAAGCTGGCCCAGTCTTTTGCTGTCCAGCAAATATTTGACCCAATCGGAGAAATCCAGATAAGGGAACTGCTGCAGGGGCCCGGGGCCAATGTTGATTCTTCTAATTGGCAAAACAGCAGATAACCCATACTTCCGGAAAGTTTTCAGGGCCCCCAGCTCAGCATCATTTGCATTCACTTCGGAGAACTCCCGCAAAGCACGTGTGTGCCCTTCAGGGTTTTCAGAGACAGCGGCCTGTGCGACCTCCACCACGTGCTTGCATGGGACCTGGGCGAACGTCTAAACTTTCAGGCTTTCAGGGATTCAATCAGTTCATGTTGCATGCAGTCTCTGCATGCAAAACTTGGCACATGTGTCTTGAAAACTCGCACAAACCGAGAGAGAGAGAGAGAGAGAGAGCGAGAGAAAGAGAGAGACAGAGAGAGATAGAGAGAGAGAGAGAGAGAGAGGGAGAGAGAGGGAGAGGGGGAGAGGGGGAGAGGAGAGAGAGGCAATGGGAGAGGGAGAGGGAGTGACAGAAATAGTATAGTACAATATCACATGGTAGACAGATAGATAGAGGGCTACGTACAGGAAGAGACAGCAAAAGAGAGGAACTGATCTGGATATCTATAGAGGTAGGAAGATAAAGGCAAGCACAGGAGACAGTGTATCTTTCGCACGGGCACAATTGCTGATGCAGTTTCTGCCACTCATCGCAGATATTCGGCTAGGTTCGGATGCCATTAATTAGCCCACCCTACGAGCTTGATCTGCCCTCCCACCAGTGATGTACACGTAGAAAGGCGGGCCTTCCCGGACCTTTCTGTTTAAAGCGCCCTCACCAGTGTTGGCTGAATTGCGGCAACCTGTACAATGCTGAAACTCAGAGATTAGAGCAGCCTCCAACATGTGAATTAGGCCTACTTCATCCCCAGTGTGTAGGATCCACATCGAGGTGAAGCCCATCTTTAGATAGGCAGGAAATCTGCGTGGCACGTTGGCAGTCACACCAATCTTGAAAACACAGACCTGCACCCCGATGTGCTCCCGAAAGGCGGAAACAAGATTCTTAGACCTCAGAAGTATCTTGCCACACGTGGGTGCAGGCACCCGCAGTGCTGTGGACTGGTTTCTTATCCCAAATTTTACCAAGGCTTCCCATTCACTAGCTTTCCCAGCAAAAGCATCTGAAAGCCGAAGAAGAGTTGTCGATGTAGACCGAATCATGTCCTGCAGTCAACGAGTCAACGATCTAAGAGGTTTCTGGGTCATGCGGTGGCACGTCTAAGGGCATCATGAATGGATCACCTGATGTATGACTGGCCTGCTCATGCTGTACAGGCTTCGGATCGGTATGACTGCGAGCTGCAAGTGGCTCGACAGCAGATTCTGGCCGTTGCTCACCTTCGGGTTGGAGTCCCGCGATGTTTTCCATGCCACCAGTGACGTCTGTCCTTCCAAGAATGCACGATTTAATGCTTTGCCGGAACCCTGAAGACCAAGAGCATCATGACAGTTCTTGTTAATACAATACACTCCATAAACATTCAGCTCCTCTGGTGCTTCTTCGGAGATACATTGAAGGCTGAGATCGCACATCTTTTTTTGCCCGTGAAAGGGCAGTCATAGGTCAGCAGATCCACAAAGAAAGCATCCATTGGCACGGGCAATCTACATGTAGTTTCTGGGGGTGCTGCTAGACACCAACTAGTCTGCTTGGAATCTTGGGAGGATTGATAGACTGTCTGAAACACATTATAACCCATCAATTAGGAAGCCTAGAAGCTCGAATCTACAAAATACATTAGCTGTCTGCTGAGCCACTAGAGGTACTCATACATGGGGGATTTGATTGAGTTTCAGGGAACTACTAGTATCAGGGAACTACTTCACAGTGCCCGAACAAAGCATCAGCAGAACAGTCATGATGCTGCATTCAGTAGGAATCATGAATGACATCAACGATGCAGGATGCACCTGACTTTTAGTTCTTGTGGCCCAACCCTAGATTAAGACCCTGGCGCCATAGGCCACTTGCTCGGCCAACTTCGTCAGGAGGTCTCCCGGCTGCGTATCTGGCGTGTTCGAGGCCAATGGAGGCTTCAGCAGGAAATCTGGGTGCAACGGTTTTGCCATGCTGACCACAAGCACTTCAGGATCCACCCAAGTCTGCCCTTTTCATGCTCATACACCCCAACCGAGATTTGCAGCGAGGTCGAGCTGAGCAGTCGAAGTGCTCACGAGTGACACTAGGTGACACGCACACTGGAACATGTTAGGCACACTTCCAAGAAGCGTGTTCGCAGGATGGCATGCTAGGCATGTCGTCCCAACAATCCTGTAATCCGAAGGGCCCACTTGTTTGAGGTGGTATAGGTGGTATAGATATAGATATAGATATAAAATCCATATATATATATATGGAGGGGTTTAAAATCATACGAAGGAGCCCACAGTTAATATAGGTCTTTCGGGTTACAGGAAAGCCCCCAAACCCCTAGCTTAGATAAAGGTTACATATATGTATCTATATGTACCCAAACCAAAGCCCCACAAGCCGAGCTCTAAACTCCAAGTTGCACACAGCAACTGTCTTCAAGTTGCAAGGTGCATGTCGCCACCTATCCCCGGCGGACAAAAATACAGGCGCTGTGCTGGCATTCAGCTCTCCGCTTTCAGCTTTTTGAGCAGATTCCTGAGGGGTCCGGACAGCTAGGGAGCAAAAGCTTTTGGGGCCTTTCTTTTATGGGAGAGTCATGTGAGGCTCTGCGCAAACCGATGCTGCACAAATCACATGTCTAATTGCAAGAGAGAATCTTCGCTGTCGTTTCCGTCGTGCTCGCACCGCTGCACCTCGAGACCACAAGAGAGCTACAGGTAACCGCCTGGGCCGATCGCTGGAAGCTGGTGTTGACAAGGCACGCAACAGTTGTCTTGTGCAGGTGCTCATCCAGCTTCTTGACTAGCCTCGATAGAAGCGTTAAAGCTAAACATGCTGGCATGTGCAGCAAATAGTCATCTTGAAACATGTGGTACACTCTTCCCAACCTCTCTTTGTCCTTGTCAGCGATGTTCTTCTGGCTGAGCATGGCACACTCCGCCCGACAGACCTCCATGGATTCGCTCTCCTTTTCCAGGACATCAATCACCTTCTCGAGTGCTGCGGCTGTCCTCAGCGGAGTGGCCACACGGAATGGATGGGCCTTTCCTTCTACTGGCAGGGTTTTATATTGGCAGGGTTTTGTATAAGTTGCTGAGCTTGGAGTCGAACTATCGATTAATTGGGCTTAACCCACAAAGGGGTACTTGCTGGGGATGAGGTGGGAGCAATGTAAGGATTCTTCGACGTTTGTACACAGGAATTCAGGGTACTAAAACTGTGGTGACTCATAACAACTGTAGGGCTCCAGAACATGAATGGACTTAGCTGAGAGGGGCACTGATTTGCTCTCGGGATCAGAGAACCAGGTACCTATACACCTACCTGCCTGGCTGACTACCTAGATCGATGCCATGACGGCACCTAGCACCGAGCTGCTTGGCTAACTAGCTTGCCAGCTACCCATCAACTCAGCCACCGACCTTTACCTACCAACCCCTACTTGCACCCACCCCCTACGTGCCTGCCTACTTATCTACCTACCTAGTTGCCTGCCTCTTACACATGAAAAGCACACCTTCTTTCTATATGCATACATACATATACAGACATGTGGCCAAGTCTTCATGTGTTTAGGCAGAATGTATACAAACATAATTACATACACACACACCAATTAACATCCAGACAGCTTCACAACTAATCTACACACCGAACGATGCATATATGCCGTGTATCCGGCCTGGGATATATGTACATATTATATACATATACACATACATATACATAAACATATACATAATCGTGTGTGTGTGTGTGTCTGTCAGTGTGTGTAGATTTTTAAAATTAAGTACCCTACAAGGTACTACAAGGCAACTGAGGTTTGCGGTTCATTTGCTTGTTGAGCGGCTTCTGGGCTTTTTTCTTGTCAGCACCCTCGGACATATCCGGGATGTAGTCCTCGAGCTCCGAAAGCAAGTTGTGCATCTTGGATGACTTCGAAAGCAGAGAGTCGGAGAACTTCTTGAAGCTGCTCAGCTCCTGTGCGGAGACACCAGCTTCAAACATAAATACAAATAGGCAACCTTTTGTGACGGGCTGGCTGAACTTATGATACCCCATAGAAGTCCTGCTGACCCTGGGTCAGCTCCACGGTGTTTCTGGAGCTTCCGTTCTTACTATCTTCATCACTTTCCTCCTCTGCGGAGTCTGGCACTTCGGGCAGATTCTCCAGCAAGCCCTTCGTCGGGCCTGTCAACCCAAGCTTCTGCTTGCCCTGGCAGGCAACACACATAATATGGGCACTAAGGGTCAGTGACTGACAGGGCTACCGCACACAAGGGATGTGTGGCTCGAAAAAAGCACGCAGACGGAGCCTTTTCGGATTCTTCGTGCTTTTCGATGTCGATCTGTTTGTCATCATCAGAATCATCCTCGCCATACAGCACATAGTACTTCTTCAGCTTCTTGTTGTATCTGTCTTTCCTCAGTTATAAGCACTGAAAAGTCCATCGACACATGCACTCAGAGACAGCTATATGCACAGGCACACAATGACACACAGATTGAAGTATGTAGGAAAAGGCAGAGTGATCTCACCTGTCAGAGAGCAAAAGAGCCACACATGTGTGTACCTAGCAGACCACTCCGTGTTGTAAAAACAGCTCATGACCACTTATGTACATGTAACACATCATACTTGCTGCCAGCAAGCTTGACCAAGTGTTCGTTGCCGGGCTGCCCCAAGGTTTTCACCACATCCTTGATGTACGACCTTACTGGCTGCGGGCCGACAACTGCTTCTGGGCGGCTGTGGACGATGACAGCTGGTTGGAGCTGAGAGTGCCGAGGCAAATTAAACTTCAGACGGCATCTAGGATTGCATTTGGGGCTTTCTTGTGCCACTACCGATAAGAAAGGGGTTCCGTCACTACCGATAAGAAATGAATCGGGTCTTTGGGCTGTGCATTCAAAAGTTTTGCATGGGGCACAGCAGGTTTGTGGCTGTGCATGGACAAGGATCGACTTAGAAGATCAGCAGGACCATAGGGTATACGAAAGTATTCAATCATACATAACTTAAGACCTCGTGGCCCCTTGGAAACCCGGCATCGTCGCTCTCTCCCACTCTCTCTCTCGCTGTCTCGCTGTCTCGCTCTCCCTCTCCCTCTCCCTCTCCCTCTCCCTCTCCCTCTCCCTCTCCCTCTGGTGTACCATCCACGCTTCTTGCGGGAGGAGGTCTGGGTTCGTCTCTCCGAGCTCTTTGTTACCCGAGACAGGAAGCAGTCCTGGCATCACGAGCTAGGCTAGGCTTGCAGTGAATCGGACATTGCATGAGGCGATTATATATGCTATTAAGGTATTGAACTCCCAAAAAATGGACACACTCCTTGTCCCAGTCTGCAGCTTCGAGCTCCGCTAGCAAAGCCTTGCGAGTGTCACCTCCCTGAGCCCATCTCTCGTGCACCTCCTGCGGCACATTGATGCGCCCTGAAGGCTTTTGCTCACACATTCGCCGGAGCCGGTTCTCTTTGGCAGCCTGGCCAGAAGGGTTCGATCTATCAGGTATATAGGGTTTATATAGGTTCAGGGATCATGATGCTTCGGACAGTCACATGCCTCCGATTCCGGGGGGGGCTTCGGGTCAGAAGACTTCGGCTTCCTGGGAGGGTTCTTGGAAGAGCTTGCTGTGGACGGTGTTCGCAGCTTCAAAGCTTCCACTTCCTCAGCATTGTTTATAGAGTCTTATCTAGCCACTCAGACTGTCAAGTTTAGCGATTGCAGAGTTCTCAAAAATGCAAGGGTCGGCGTAGAGCTTCCGGATGAGCTCATCCTTGGCATCTGGCGATTTTTTGCCTTTGACACGATGCAAGGCTGGCGAGTCGGCTTGGTCTGGCAGCATGGAAACTGGCTGGGCAAGCTGGGCTCCTTTGTCAAGGCTGGTGGGGGCTGACCTTTGCTTCGGATCCCCCCTAGCATCCACGGGCGAGCCCTTGTTCTTGGGCGGGGGGGTGGTCACGACGTCTGCTACGGATTTCTTGTTGGTGGCAGCAACAGGAGCTCGGGCTGGGGTGTTGATAGGTCGTCGAGGTGGCACAGGCGGCTTTGTCTCCACAGGCTTGCTGGGTTTGCCTTTAGCAGCAGTTCGCCGTACCTTGGAAGCCTGGATTGGTGGGGGGGACTCTACTGGAGAGCCTTCCTCTTCCTCCTCTTCCTGGGACCCATCATTATCATCATCAGCATCATGTGTCTCCTGCACAGGCTTCCTCCCGGGCTTCTGCGGTGGCGTCGAAGCCTAGGATGGCTATGGTTGTAACATCAGGGTGCGCTTTGTTCGGATCACTGCATAAACTCGCGATCTAGATTAAAACTTACCACTGCAATATCGGAGCCAAATTGCCTGATTCCGCTTGCCTCTCAAGATGAAGTTGCTCCTCCATGTCCTCCAAGCAGTGCGGCGGTATGGTTCTAATTCGGAGCATCTACATGTAAAGCCCTAGAACAACTTTAGTTAGGTAGAAGTAACCTATGTATGGGTATACCACGTACAAATCCTAAACAACTATATAGATTTGAAAGTAACTAATTGCTTTTACTATCTATGTATATAATATATGCAACTAGCTAAGAATATAAGCACTTAGCCGCAAACATGATATACATACATACACACATACATACATACATACATACATACATACATACATACATACATATATATACACTATATATATACTACATACATACATACCTACACACATATATATATATATGTATATATATATATACACATGTATGTGTGCACTGATAAGGCACACCTTACTCATAGCAGGATACCTAACCATGTCGGGTTTTCGGACTGAAGCCTGTAGTTGCACACTACACACCACCCCCACCCCTGGCCTGGATGCTAGCATCTAGCTCGTCGTCATTCAAACTCTCTTGCTTCGTCGCAACCAAAGCCTTGGCGCCTTCACTTAGCTCAGAGCAGCTGAACTGCCGCGACTGCAGCAACTTTCTCGACATCCGGCCGAGATCTAGCAACCAAGACACAGCTCTCGTGAGCCTAAAGAAAAAGCGCCTGGGCAGGAGACGTTGCGTCTATGTGGTCGAGGCGATGCACGTGCAGCACAGGTGCTCCACAGGCAATTTCTGGTTCACTGGCAAGCAATGATCAAGGTTGGTTTGTATTGGGTCTATAGGCATCCTAGTCATGCCTGAGGGTGGTTCATAATTACAAGGGGCACCCCAAAATCATACGTATATGGTTCAAAACCTACATATCTCAACCTACGGCTTTTTACGCATTTAATACGTATTCTCCTACGGGTTTTCTCGGCCCTTCTACGGATAAACACGGCCCTTCTACGGGTACGGGTTTGGGTGGGGTAGGGCACACGTATTTTTTACGTAGGGTCTACGTAAAAACACGTATTTAATACGTATCTCGGGTTGCTGTCTAGGATTCAATCAGAAAACAACATAAATGTACGTAGATGATCAAGAACACCAGAAAAGCAAGCCTTTCTAAAGCCAAGCAAAGAAAACCCCAAACACAAACCAGGGATTCCAGGGCCCCCCCGTTTGCTTTCTAGAAAGACTAGAAGCACAAGCCCCCGGAACCACGAATCGAGGACAAAAGCTTTTATCTTGTGCCGTCACATCCAAGCCTCCTGGCTGTGCCTAACAGCACAGCAGCCAAGCCAGCATCACAATGCCTTCCTAGGCTGCCTTGGGATCTCAAAATCTAGCCCCCGGATATGCAGAAGCGGAACCAAGCTTTGGCTCAGATTCGTTGCCTAAGGAGTGTTTTCCAGGGCTCTGGCAAGTTTAGTGACTTATTGCCCCTCAAGTAGCGAAGCACAGAAAGCATCTCGGCATCATCCCAGAAATCAGCCCAAAGCTTCTCATCAAAGAGCTCATGAACTGCCTCCCATCTGTGAGACTTCTGCGGCCTGGGCTTGCTCCAGGACTTGTGGCACAGGCCATGGTACATCCGAGTGATCTGCAGCCCGAACTTCACCGGGTATTGCCTGAGCGGGTCACCGAGGATGTCTAGTGGGGAACTTGGATGTTCGAGCACAGACATCCACCTAGTGCTCTGAAATAAGATAGGTTTTGTTGTTGATGCGGTGGCTTTCTCTATGTATATACACCAATACTCCAAGTTCAATTGAATCCTAGGGCAGCGGACCCGTAAACTGCGGATAAGACAAGTAGATGATGTCGTTCGTGTGCCACAAAAACATATGCTACATGCATAGCATGATCTATCTACCTATTGTCTGCTTATACATACTATACATACATGTATGGTTGTATACATGTATATATGTATGTACACATATGTATGCGTGTGTGTACATACATATGTCTGTATGTATGTATGTATGTATGTATGTATGTATGTATGTTTTCAAGTACATGTGTATGTATGCATGCATGTATGCATCTATGCATGCACATGCATGTAATGCACGTAAAATTATGTGTATATATATATATATATATATATGTATGCTTGGCATGCTACATGCATACATAATGCTATACACACATCTACATGTACACATGCACAAGCTACAAAATATAATACAATCAATATATATATATATACATATATATACATCTTACTCTGTAACCGAGAAGACCTTTTGCATTGGGGGGGGTCATTCTGGGTTTATATACAACAACAAACCGCCTAAGATCCAAGAGGGCTCTGGACTGCAGTATGTTTTTACAAGAAGTATAAACATGACAAAAGAAGTAGGAAAAAGAACAACTAGGACTCGTGCTGTGTCGAAGCAAGTGCCCTTGTACCAGTGAATTTCTTCCGGCCCCGCTTGTCGATGTACTTCTTCGATGTGGCTGGTTGCTTAAGTCCCCGTCTCTTCAGGTTCCGGGCAAATGAACTGCGGCAGAACTTACCCTTCGACAAGCGCCCGATGTAGGAGCTGTTGCTGTAGCCCACATGCAGCTTGGGAGTCAGGGATCCATAGTGGCCCATCCACCACGTAGTCGAAAAGACCTAGGTTGTGCATGGGCTATATGCAAGCTAGCAGGCTAAACGGCCAAAGGTGCTGCATCTCGACAGAAGATGTGATCGATTGCATATACAGAAAATGTCCGAAGTCTGAAGTTTTACTGAAGCCGGCAGACCTTGCCACAGCGCCTAAACAACCATCTGATCCTCGGGTGCCACTTGAGAAGCGAGCTTGCTGGCTGTTCGATCACCCAGCAGCCTCCTAGAGCTGTGACGGTCATGGCCAGCAGGGCGATCCTTGCAGGATGAAGCAGCACACACAATCTATATGCACTCGCGTACCTCTACATTTCATGGCCATTTGCATACCCATGAGTTTACCTGGGTAAGTATGTGCCATGCAGCAGACAGGGATATCTAAACATAAACAAGCATACGGAGTCACATCACATTTCACTGTACTCCATCGATAGCTCCCACCTCAGCTCCTCATCGTTTCCCTGATTGATTTAAGCACAGGCTTCTGGAGGTACACGAACCGACGGTCCGAGGTCTATGTGTGTTTACCCAAGCATGGCCTGTAACGCATTTGCTGCTAGACATGTAACTGAAGTGGCACCAGAACTTTTGTTGTCAAGACATCCATTCTCAGTCTATAGTCGTCGCAGTAGTAGTATCGAAAGAAGAAACACATCTAGTACTACTACTTCTGCTACTACTACTACTAATACAGCTACTACTAGTAATACTACTACTACGACGACTACTACTACTACTACAACTACTACTACTACTACTACTACCTGCTACTACTGATGCTACTAGCACTGGCTCAACTAGTAATGCTAGTACTACCTACTACTAGAACTGCAATTGCTACTAGTACTGCTACTACTACTACTACTGCTACCAGTACCAGAATCACTACCACTACCACTGCTGGTGCTACTACCCTACCACCACGACTGCTAGTACTCCTCCTCCTCCTCCTCCTCCTATTACTACTCCTCCTACTACAATAAACATTAACGGAAAATACCACGACGACGACTACTACTACTACTTCTAGGACGACTACTTCTACTACTACTACTACTACTACCACTACTACTACAGCTACTACTACTACTACTACTTGTACTACTACCACTACTACAACTACTACAACGACGACTACTACTACTATAGTACTCACAAGAGCAGCAGTAGTAGTAGAAGTAGTAGTAATAGTAGTAGTAGTAGTAGTAGCAGTAGTAGCAGTAGTAGTAGTAAGAATGGTAGTAGTAACAGTAGTGGTAGCAACAGCAGCAGCGGGAGTAGTGTGATAGTGAGTAGTTCAGTAGGAGTAGTACTAGTATCGGTAAACACAGTAGCAGATTATTCCCACAGTAGTAACGGCAGCAATTGTAGAAATCATCATCATGGCGGTGGCGGCGGTGATCGTGATTACTATACTACTACTACGACCACTACTATTGCTATTAGTCGTTACTACAACAACTAATGCTACTACTACTACTACTACTACTACTACTACTAGCTACTACTACTACTACTAGCTACTACTACTACTACTACTACTACTTCTACTACTACTGCTACTACTACTGCTTCTACACGTAGACGACCACGACTATACTACTCCATGAACTACTCCTACAACTACTCCTACTACTACTGCTGCTGCTGCTACTGCTACTGCTACTACTAATGCTGGTGGTACTAGTAGCAGCAGGGGAGGAGTAGTAGGAGTGATAGTTGTAGTTCTAGTAGCCGTAGAAGCAGCACAGTGATGAGGACTAGCTCGAAACACGTACAACACGGATGTTCAGGTGCACATCTATTCAAGGTCGCCGAAGTGGGTTTCTAAGGTTGCAGGGTTGTGCATGCAGATATGATATGCCCAGCAAGTACCCAGGTACCACAGCAACCCCCACCACATGTACTACTTCTGCTAGACACGGCTTCCTACTCGTGATATACAAGCAGCTTCTAGCAAGAACGGCAACAGCAACAGCAGCAACAAACATAACGATGATGGCTGCATCGACTTCAAAAAACAGCAGGTGTTGGTTGTGTTATTCTGCACCACTACCAGGAAAAGGAAGTCACAAATACTATCACCTTGAGTGATGCCTGTGCTACTACAACGACTCTATGAATATATATATATATATATGTATACTAATAAATGTCACTTATGCGAAACTTTCTTAGGCCCTCAAAACACCGCAGACAGCAGTAATGTGTAATCAAGTGAAACCGACACAAGAACTATCAGCCGAGTGTCCGGGACGCCAAAACATTTCCGTCTTTCACAGATGCAAACTGAGTCTTGCCGAGAGGGTCAAAGGGTGTGCGGCCATGCGTGCCACTGCTCACAAGAACAAAACTTGAACACACGATGCCGATGATGACGAGGCATTTGTCCTCCACAGCACCAAGAACAGCGCTGAGAGCAAGCCTGGGCCGGGGTGGGGCATTGAAATCTTTCACAGACACCCTGAACACACCACCGAAGAAACACATGCTATGCATTGATTGAGTGAAACCAAAGCTCGCCATCCCAGCATCGGACAGAAGATCCATAGCATTTTGTTTGCCAGGAAGGGGGGTTCCAAGCTTAATGTCGAAGCTTCCCACTGAATGGCCAGCATATTTGAGGCATCTGGAAACATTGCCAGCTCCACAAAAGAATTCCAAAGCATCGAAAGCCTGAGAAACAGAAACAAACACAGAGCAGACATCCGTCCCACGGCACTTAGAAAATGCTGTCTTCCTGAACACCCTTTGGACTGTGCGCACCACAAGCCCACCTGCAGAAACTTCACTTGGACATTGTCAGCATAGTAGATCAGGACGATGCAGGCGAGCAGAATCTGCAGCCAGGCGATAAAGTTAGGGAAGCGTTTGGAGGTGTGGGAGGTGGAGCTTTTCCGGCACTGCCTTAATTACTCTTGGGAATGAATCTTGCAAGCCGGCCCACCTTCGGGGCATCCATTTGCAAAAGGCGTTTAAGCAAAGCTTGGAAGCGGCCATGGTTCTCTGGGAAAGAGTGCATTCTGTCACAAGCTGGTTTGTCACTACCTTTTCTGCAGATGCACAACACCATGTGTTCCGTGCCAACAAAAAAGCATCACTTGTGTTGGCTTGGGCAAACCACTCAAACAGCAGGATTGACAATCGAATCTCAGTCTCATGTCAAACTCTCACATGTACAGAAAACTGCCGCACCCCTGCACAAGCACCCCGAAGCAGCGAAAGCGTGACCGTTCTCCCAAGCAGGCAGCAAGCGCTGTCGCCAAGCATTGCCTCGTGCCGCCATGCAGACCTGGGCACGGGGAGGATGTATAGATCATGCAGCCCACAACTTGAAATCACTTCGGATATGATCACATGTGCTCGAAGCCTGAAATGCAATCGCAACATCTCCTTGTCATCCGGCTGCCTTCCAGAACCACTCCATCTATGATCGACCCAGCTGAAGCAACAAACTAAGCCAGCTGGCAGGGGCTACATTTGCATTCCCACACACAGGACCTCTGTTCCCCAGCCNATCGACCCAGCTGAAGCAACAAACTAAGCCAGCTGGCAGGGGCTACATTTGCATTCCCACACACAGGACCTCTGTTCCCCAGCCAGGTCAAGGCAGCACAAGAAGCATCTGAATGATCGCACATCCAATTCATTTCCCCGAAAACCTCAAAAGTCCATATATCATGAAATGGCTCATCCCGGCCAGGAACTGCCTACCCCTGCAAAACAGCCCTCTGCAGCATGGCAGAGCTGCAAGCTGGTCTTTCAAAGAGTTTGCTCTGCCCCGGACCATTGGGACGAATCGAATCTGGCTGTCCAGGCACTCCGGCGAGTATGTATAGCCACAGGTCAGAAAGCCCAAGAAGATTGTATTCCAGAGCCACGAAGTGTAAGAGAAACGATGAAATGGGGGCCATAAGGTACATGCATACATACATACATAAAACTATATATATATATATAGATAGATACATACATACATACACACCTACATACATGCACACATACCTACATACACACATGTCTACATATAATCATATACACATGTACATCATACAGTACACAAACACATACATACATACATGCATACATGCATGGATACATACATACATACATTCATGACTGCAGACACACCGACACACACACACATATATATATTTATATATAGGATTATGTAAAATAATGGAGTTGCCAAGAACTATGTTTAGCCCAGGGCTCGATCAATGCGTCGATCTCGATCTGTAGGGCGGCTGTTTTCTTGCACACACCTATTGTGTATGCTGCGAGAACAGGAAAACTCAGAGACAGGCCTACATGTCGATATACATATATGGACATAAAACTATGCATGTCGACCTGCACATGAAGCACTTTCACATATCCACATCATGCCTTGCATCTTCCTTGTTACTGAACCTTGTGACTATGGCTACAGCTACATATATGCACATATACACACACTGAGGCCCCATGCCCCAAATGAAAAAGGCTGAGCAGCTAAGCTACCGATCCACTATAGAAAGACTTGCGTGGCCTGAACAACCCATCGAAGCCCACATCATGCTGCACGACTCAGTCATGATCTTGAAGGCTTGAGCTTGAGCTTATCCTTCAAAAACTTATTCGCGGCCTTGGTTGCAAGGTCTTCGAAATCAAGTGACTCTGTCATTGTCATCTCAGACCACTCGGCCATGCAAAATGTNTCGCGGCCTTGGTTGCAAGGTCTTCGAAATCAAGTGACTCTGTCATTGTCATCTCAGACCACTCGGCCATGCAAAATGTCCAGAAGGGGTCCTGTGACATCAAGTGATTACAGTGTTACATTGGCTGAGTAGCCATAGATATTTAAAAACATGACTATTCTTCGAACACATAAAGGATTTTTAATGACACACAAGGGGTCCTAAGGTTGCGCGAACTTTCAGTAATCAGTCTTGTATTCCATTACATAATCACACCTGCTACTGCCGGGTACCCTGAGCAATTATAAGCCTCACTGCACAAAGTCCCATATGAGGTTACTTCGGACAAAGATTATATAATCATGATGATAACAACTACAAAAAACAATGGAAAGGGATACCTAGGTAGCATTAGATTATAGAAACGTGGCAAACCCTAACCCGATAAGGTCCTCCTGTTTCGATGGCGCATCCGATACTCGAGGGCGAACGATATTGTTGAATGCATCGCGAATGGCAAAGAACCTTTTCAGATTCATTCCCTGCCGAGTGGGGACTGGCCTTTTCGCAAATGTCAATCTCTCCTGGTCACCGACCGCAGCTTGTTTTGCTCCCCTGCCACGGCCACGACCCTTGTCACTCTTGCCAGGCTTCGGAGCAGCGTCCTTAGCCGCCACATCCTCCACACCAGCAGGATTGCCTCGCCCTTTGCCGCCACGGCCGGAACCCGCTTTGCCACGGCCACCCCTGCCACGACCACGGCCTTTGCCGCTGGGCTTTGGCACAGCCTCAGGCTCGGAAGCCTCTTCGGCCGAAGAGGGCGGCAATGGCACATCTTCCGGTCCTTTGTAGAAAGCTGCATGTGCCGGGTTTGCGTCGAAGAGCACCGTGGCCCTGTCAAAGTCATCATCCGAAGCAACCTTATCAGGATCTGAATCATTTGCGGTCTCGCTCGCGGCCTCCTCAACCGCCTTGCCCGCCTTCACCTTCGCTTTCGCCTTTGAGCCAGCCTTGGCTTTCGCCTTTGAGCCAGCCTTGGCTTTCACCTTGGCTTTCGCCTTTGGCTTGGCGGCCAATGACGGAGCCAAACCATCCTCAGTCTCCGTCGGAGCTGGCACCTCATGCTGATCATGCGAGGAGCCCGGCTTGACCTCCATCGGAGCTNTGGCTTGGCGGCCAATGACGGAGCCAAACCATCCTCAGTCTCCGTCGGAGCTGGCACCTCATGCTGATCATGCGAGGAGCCCGGCTTGACCTCCATCGGAGCTGGCAGCTCACCATCATCGCCCGAATCGACCTCCATCGGAGCTAGCATCTCAACCTTCTGATCGTGCAAGGAGCCCGAGTCGACCTCCATCGGAGCTGGCACCCCATCCTCGGTTGCCGGCTTGATGTCGGCAGAACCTTTGCTTCGTTTGCCCAATGACTTTGGGCAAGCCGCTGGGCGCTTCATGCGCCCAGACATCTTGGGCTTCTGGAACTGGGCTTCCTGAGCATCCTCGCCCACAGCTGCTGCCCCAGCTGCCTCAGCTTCCTGCGCTGTGCCCGCCTTCACCCCGATCTGCTGCCGGCGGGTAACCTGATCATCCAAACAGCCCAATTGATTGTTTATTTGGGGACTCATTCTGAGGTAGCAGCTATAAATACAGTTATTGTACTCACTTATAAATCATAATGAAAGCACGGGGGCAAAGTCAGCAAAGTTGGGAGCCTCGAGTCCATGTTGTTCCAACAGTTCATCGGCTGATTTCCAACCGCCCGCCACTGAGTCCAAATCCTCCGCATCCAAGGGCTGGGTCTCAAGATCATCGGGAGAGGCAGCCACCAAGTGCACAGCATCGCCTTTCTCACCCAGCACATCCCCACAAAAGAAGCAACATCTTCCCTTGAACACCACATACTTCAGTGAGATCTTGGAACTTCTATTCTAAATCTGAACACATGTAGCTCCAATAACCCGATGAATCCTAAACCTATACAAAACCCCATGCAGGCCTGAGCGACTGGAAGCCTCAGTAGGAGCATGAAGAACCGGATTCACGATCGGGGGCTTGTTCTTCAGGGCCCGGCTCCTACAGGCATCTATAGGGTTATACTATCGCATTGATTGAAACAAGACAGCCTCTTTATATTACTATCGTGGTTCTAATGCCACACATACTAGTCCAACGATTGACCGCACTACAGCAAAACAGGTTAAAATGTACACACACACATGCAGTGTATACATGAGTACATGCGTGAGCCGTGACATGCATGTGTTGTATATGTGGATGCATTTAAAACCCCGTGTCCTCATCCTAGCTGCCTGATAGCTTCTCATTGCGCTGATTTTCTGCTGAAGCTGCTCCACCAGCCTGCACTTGCATCCTGACTCCTTCCGATCACATTTTTGGCAGGTAGGTTCATCCCAGGCATCCACATCGAAAACGGGACCATGGAACTCATGCGCTTTCGGGGGAGGACCTGAACGCCTTAGCTTCGGCTTGGGATCTGAGTCTTCCAACGGCTCTGAAGCCCGAGACGGCTCTGAAGCATCAGACGGCTCTGAAGCCCGAGACGGCTCTGAAGCCCGAGATGGCTCTGAAGCCCAAGACAGCTCTGAAGCCCGAGACGGCTCTGAAGCCCGAGACGGCTTTGAAGCCCGAGACGGCTTTGAAGCCTGAGACACCTCTGCATGCAGGTGCTCAGCACTTGAAGCCTCCTTTGCACTAACATCTGCTGTGTCATCGCCACAATCCAAATCCGCCTCGGTGATGGCCCTGCAGTCTTCGTCCTCGCTGCTCAACAGCTCCGTATCACTGTCTCGCAAGGACGAATCTTCATCCACTGAGCCTGTCAAGGCCATCATGTACCGACAAGGAGCAATTTGAGGCACACAAGACGTGCATTATATTTTAATGCCCTACCTCCCGAGCAAGTGTCCCCACCATCAGGTCCAGCAGGACCATCATCATGACCGTTGTCACGGCCATCCTCATCTTCTCCGCTAGATTCAGACTGGCCAACCTTTCACGAAAGGGACCCATCGAATCATCTAGCCCTCAAAAGTGTATGGTGCACTGAGTACTCAATATAACCAGCACACAAAGCCAAGAGTCGGCACGGGGACGCAGCGCAAGGAGGGCCCGGAAATTGGGGCAGCGGGGCACTTGCTTTCGGTGCTTCTTCCGCTTCAGGAGGACCATAAACTTCTTGCAAAGCCAAGCCTCCGCTTTGATTTGTTTCATGTCCACTTGCTCCCTGCACATGCGGTAGAACTTTGCGAGCCTTGGAGCAGGAACACATGCATATACACTTCTGGTCTATCAACAGTCATGCACAGGATGATTGAAAACCACACTCGAAATCTCCGGTGCGTGCTGGATGCTCAGACTGTACTTGGAAGATCGAAAAGATTGGCCGCTTTTTTTGAAGCGTTGTCCACCAACCAGCAACGATCTTTACCAACGGCATCATAACATCACTGTAGATGTCGCATTGCTTTACGTTTGCGTGTGGAAGTCCTCCGCCCGCATGCTTGCGGAAGATCGAGCCAGTCTTTTCCCGCACACGCAAGCGGATGGGGTCAGTCGACTCCCATGACTCTGCAAGGCCACGCAACGACCGCATGGCGAGCCTTCGAACCTTCAGGAAGCCCCCTTCTCAAAAACACTCGGGCCCCAAAAGCAGTACCGACGCAGCTGTCACGTTTGATCTGATCACAATCTGCACTCAAACACAGCTTCAATGCACCGTCATGGTTGTGCTGAAATTCACTCCAAGTGCCGGGCCACCGGCACGGTTTCCGTGCCCCCTCTACATGGCTCTAATGAGCCCAGATCTTTTGGATTTGCATCCTTCCACCACATGCACCAAGCTGAAAACGACCTTGAAATGACTCCAACCAATCTACGATCCTGGACACACAGGTCTTTCGGAATTTTCGCACCTTTCGTCCAAAACCCGGATCTTGTAAGTCTAACTAGGATATTCTGAACGACCTACAAAAGGGAAGGTCTTTCAGGTCACAGGTAAACCTTGATGACGGATGTATGCCAGCAATCATCAGGACCGGAAACATTGTTGTTCCAAGACATCTACAAGTTGGCACAAATGCCCAAGTATCAGTTTCAGCGATTCTGGCGGGTCATCAGGATTCAGTTGTGGCTCCCAAATAAACTGAAAGCCTGTAATCAATGCAGTTGTCCTTAATGTTCCGTGTACATGACCTCGATTTCACACACTCGAAATTTGCTTCGGTCAGTCTCTTCGGCGACAAAGCACTCTCCAACCTAGAGTTTCAGCTCTCAACTGATACAGAGCGTCTTCGGTATGACAATCCGAACGTGATATAGAACGGGAAGACGCGCAGTCGGCTGGTGAAAGGCGCCACATGGGCATCCGACAGAATCTGAGGTCGTCAAGTCTCGTGGTACCACAGCATTGCTCTAGTGCGTTTACACTTCCATAAAACTTGCTATGCTACCGCTACCACGACGGCGACGACTTGCTTCATTGACCGTTTGCACCGAACCAGAACAACAGGGATTAGATCTACAGGGCTTGTTCGACAGGATCGGCAAATTTTGACAAATAAAGACAAATAAAGACAAATTAAAGACAAATAAAG
>BGNK01005641.1:0-20067 GCA_003297005.1 Symbiodinium sp. clade A Y106
GTCAGCATCTGAAACCACAGCCTCACCGATGAGTGCCTGACCCCAGTCAAAGGACTCAGCCGACGAAGTTGTTGACGGTACATGTGCCACCCGAAGAGAACAGGAACCCCAGCAGTCCCGTGGCGTGTGCGAGCTATCCCACACCGCGGCCATGGAGACTACGAAGCCAGACCCAGAGCCTGCAGCATCAGCAGTAAGGGGATGCCTAACAGGCAGCAGCAAGAGGAGCTGACCACCAGGATCTAAAGTGAGCCATGAGCCGTATACCACAGCACAGGCTACGAAAGTTGCTCGCCGCGGATTACCGAGACATCCCGACACCAGGTCAAAGAGCACCACGATCTTGTTGAAAGACTGCCACAGATCGTGATCTTCGCAACAGCTCCGGATCGCAGCAATCGTAGTCACATTGCCGTCACAATGCCTCAGCATCAGGCTAAGGCAGTGTAGCATCCACGCAGGACGCTAGGCACCCAGCTTCGAGCCGGAGTGNAGCTTCGAGCTGGAATGCGGCGCGGCGATGGCAGATGAAAAGGATCAACTACCTACTACCGCTGGGGTCTGGTCAACTTTACACACGGAAACACGCATTCAGCGAAATTCCCGAGTGAACAAGCCTCGGGCCGAGACGCCTATAAACCCTAAACCCCAAATCCGCAAACCCTATTCACAGGATCATCAAAAAGATGGTAGGGCACAGAGCTGCCGTCGCTGCGCAAGCGACTCTCTTGGATGGCAGTGACCACTCGGTCTCTTGTTAAACAGTCACCTCGCTCCTTGCACAACATGACGAGATCGTGCAGACTGAAAGTCGCATTCAACCCATCTGCCCTTGCCACGTGGGCCTCGCGAGACAATTCCAGCTTCACCCACTTCTGAGACGTGACCATCCGTGGCCTGCCGATGTACCCTCTTTCTTTCGCCAGGGTTGGAAGGATTTAGGTTTCAGGGTTTAGGTGTCTATGACCTATGGATTTAAGGTTTTAGGGTTTATGAACCATTAGGTAATGTAGGCCCCCGATTCATGAACCCCTTGCTTGAAAGGCCTTAAAGTTAAAGTTTGCCTTAATGTTCGACGTCCTCTTAGATTGTTAGTGAAGGTAGAGGCTTGTAGCCGATCTACATCCACTAAGGAATATACACCAAATTATGGCATGGTCTTAGGGTATATTCCTTGACTCTGGGGTATTGGGCACTCTGGGCAGAGACCCCCCTAAACCCTAAACCCTAAACCCTAAAACCCTAAACCCTAAATCCCTAAACCCTAAATCCCTAAACCTGAAACTCCCAAACCCTAAACCCTAACCACTAAACCCTGAACCCTAAACCCCAAGAAGGGCGGTGGATGAACGGACCTCGATCGGTCCGGCGTCCTCCAGGTCGTCACGACATCCGAACGACCCAAAGCCTTAAGCCCCACCCTAAACCCCAAAACCCTAAACCCTAAACCCCTAAACCCCTAAACCCCTAAACCCCTAAACCCCTCAACCCCTCAACCCCTAAACCGTAAAGCCCAAAACCCCGAACCTGAAATCCAAGCCCAAACCCCCAAAACACTGCTCAAGTTTAGGGAGTTGCGGCTTCGAGTTCGAATCTTGGGGCCTGAAACCTTGCATCAGTACGTTAATGCAATAAGAGTCACCGATTGTTACCCTCAGCCCTGCAGGCCTAAACCCTAAACCCCTACTTGGAGGGGCAGGGGACGTAGTAAGTCTTTTATAAGTAGGGTTATAATTGGGGTCACTCCATTTGGGGTACTTAAAACGTACTTACTAAGTCCCCTGCCCCTCCAAGTGTACAGGTTTTTGGATCCACGTTTCAGCCGCAAGCGCTGGCCTGAACCTTTCCCTCCAGACCTTGCACCCTAACCTTCAATCATACGTCTTCTAGGACCTAGAGTAGGCCCTTATTCCCTGTTTTAGGGTTCAGGTTCCCTTATAAGCCCTTTTAAACCAAAAAGGGCACCCTTTTTATTCCTAAGTTACTCTTGGGTCTAGTCTGAAACCCTCAAACCCTAAACCCTAAAACCCTAAACCCGAAACCCTAAAACCCTAAACCCTAAACCCTAAAACCCTAAACCCTAAAACCCTACACCCTAAAACCCTAAACCCTCAAGCCCAAGCTCTGGGAAGTTGAGCCCCCAATGCCTAGACCCTAAACCCGGACGCCTACAACCCTAAGCCCTAAAGCCCAAAAAAACAAAAAACAACAAAAAAAAACAATATCTAAAACCCCAATCCTTACAACATAAACGCAGGTATCAGGTTTCACATGAAGTATGTCCACATGATGATGAGCATCACTTTGTCATAGTTGGGTAACATTTTACATTTTTATGAACTAGATCATGAGCATTCCTCCCAGGTGTCCATCTACGTGGAAATGATGAATTTCGTGTCCCTCACTACGCTGGCGTTCTTCCTCCATGCGGCGCTCAAGAGCCCTGGCAGTTTAACGGGCCATAGTTGAGAAGTCCACTCAATGGGTACATTCGGCAGAGTGTCTGTGTGTGCATATTTCTAGCGGTTTCGGGTTTTGAGGGTTTAATTAGGGTTCTGGATTTTGGGTTTGGGGGTTTAGGGCCGAGGGACCTCTACCTATAATCTGAAATGAAGCTCATTTGTTAGAAGATATGGGATCATAACATCACACAAAAGCATTAAACACCAACAGAGCGACATTGGAGACTAAAGGTACCAGCTCAGTAAAACCGTAATACTACTTGGAGTTAAAAGTAGCATGACGGAGTCAAACTCAGACTATCCCTCTACAGCCTCCAAATTACTAAAGCCGCACAACTAGTAACTAATTTCTAACAACTAACAACCAAGAATAACTGATGGCTCATAAGTCATAAGTAAAGTAATGACTACTAGCTAGTACCTAAAAACTAATAACTCAGAACTACTAACTACTAACTTATAATTAATAGCTAATAGCGAATAGCTAATAATGACTACTGACTATTGACGAATATCTAAGAACTAATCACTACTGGCAAATAGCTATACTACACTATACATGTTTGATTATATTTTTCTATACTACACTGTACTATACTTTACTTTACCATATACCATACCATACCATACCATACCATACCATACCATACCGCAAATCCTTATTCTCGCTGTTCAGGTTCAGGCCCCTATATGGGAGTTTCCGAGAATAGGGGATCCTAAGATAGTGCCCAAAATAGTAGGATCCTTATTATGAGGACCCTAATTTTCGGAAACAGCGCTAAATTGAAGTGAGGGTTTCTGTTGGAGCCGACGGAGGGTCTCGGGGCCAGACTTCGCCGAGAGTGTGGGGTGATTCGCAAGTTTTACTTAAAGGGTCATGGGACGGTTATAATTAAGGTAACTGTACTTACAATTACTTATAACCCTAATTACAGTACTTATAACCTTACTTACGTAGTCCCTTGATCCTCCAAGTACGGTTCAGGGGTTACGTGGAACAGCCTGCCTCGCATTATGGTCTATCCGATGCTGCCATGCTGCAAACACTCACGCTACAGAATGCCCCGCGAGCCGCGGTCCATGGAACATCAGCTCGGAACTTTGAGAGCATCAGGGTGGATGGCCTTCATAGGGGCCAAAGGCAACACATTCACTTCATCACTGGGGAGGCAGCCGAAGGCGCACGCACCCAGGACAAGGAGACCTCTGGACTACGTGCTGGATCTGAGGTGATGCTGTGGATCGACGTCCACAAATGTCTCAGAGCGCCCAACGACGTTCTCTTGTCACCAGGACAGGAGGTTCAGTTTAGGGTTGTAGGACGTAGAATTTAGGGTCTAGCGTTTTATGGTTTAGGCTCTAGGTTCCCCAAAGAATCCTGAACCGCTACCTGGAGGATACTTACACAAACTATACTCGTAACTCCTTACATAGAAGCCCTACTCCACTATGTCTGCACTTGGGACCTGCTTTCCGGGCTACTCGCAATCCTTAGCCCTGCTAAATCAGTCCTGAACGTGAAACCCTAGGGATCTAAGGACTCATATAGGGTTCCTTTAAAGGAATCTATAAGGGGTCCTTTAAAGGGATCTATAGGGTTTAGGGAGCTAAGGACTCATATATTAAGGCTTTTGGGCCCAAAGACCATACTATACAAGGCTTTTGCGCTATATTGATCCCTAGGGAAAGATACGGTCTGTGGTTTCGGGCTCCGGGGTGAGTCGGGTTCATGGCCAAGCACTTCAGGCTGACCCAGGGACTCCAATATCCCTTAATCAAGGAATATACCTTAAATTATAGTAGGATCCCTACTATAATTTAAGGAATATTCCTTAATTAAGGGATAGTGGAGTCTCTGGGTAACTTGCTCAAGGATCGCTGGGTTTTCCTGTAGGAGAGCCTCACACCATGAGACTCTGATAAGACCCTAACCTGCAAGCCGTAGTTCATGCATATAGAAGTCCCAGACCCCCGGGAGGATCCAAAAAGTAGATCCCTTCATGGGGGTTCCTATAAAATACCCTTAGTAGTATAGGGCCCCAAATTAGGGGATCTACTTTCTAGATCCTCCCGGGGGTCTGGGGTTTTAATACCTACTAGCATCCCCTTCGTGTCCGCACTTTTAGAACCCCTTTTAGAATAGTATCATGCAGCCTAAAACCATACTCGAATCAACTAGGTTCCTGTGTAGTGCCCTTTTGCCTTTTTTTGTTCTGTGATCCCCTTATTCAAGCCGAATAGCAGGAAAAAGGGTACCCTTACTATAAAGGGGCTAGTCAGAAACCTAAACCCTAAACCCTAAACCCTCAATAGAGGCGCAACATGGAGCAGCAGATGTTCGCCGGCAAGGCATCAGATGAACTGAAGGCCGCTACGGAATTGCACCTCGGCGCCGGTTTAGGGTACTATAAGGGGTTTAGGGTACTATAAGGGGTTTAGGGTACCATAAGGGGTTTAGGGTACTACAAGGGGTTTAGGATACTATAAGGGGTTTAGGGTCTGGGGTCTCGGGTGTTGGGCTTAGGAATTCGTTTGGCGCCTCTAGGCGCTCTTTTTGTGGATCATTTTACGACTCCTTTGCGGCTCTTTAGCTTGTATGGGTTCCGTTTCAAGGGTCCGAAAGCGCCTAAACCCCAACTACCTTTTACGATAACCCCTACCCAGACGCCCGAAAGGATGCAAAAAGTAGAATCCCCAATTTGGGACCCTATACCACTAAGAGGTACTTTATAGGAACCCCCTTAAGTCCTTAAGGCATCTAAGTTTTGGATCCTCGCAAGGGGGTTCTGGGCAACTATCACTCAAAGAGGACAATGAGATCCCTTTAAAGCGTACTTTTGGGGTCCTGGGGTTGTACTTTGGGGGTCCCGGGGTTGTAAGCGGTTAGGGATTTACAGGTCCTGGGGGTCATAGTTTGGGGTTTGGGTCTTCATTGCTTTTCGGGTTTAGGGCTTA
Source organism: Symbiodinium sp. clade A Y106 (assembly GCA_003297005.1). Taxonomy (NCBI): domain Eukaryota; class Dinophyceae; order Suessiales; family Symbiodiniaceae; genus Symbiodinium; species Symbiodinium sp. clade A. The sequence continues at coordinate 5,418 of BGNK01005641.1, forward strand.
GGGTTTGTTTTTGTTTCCAACTAGGTTCCTGAATAGTACCCTTTTGCACCTTTTGCTTTTGGATTCCCTTATTAAAACCGAATAGTAGGACAAAGGGTACCCTCACTATTGAAGGTCTACTCAGGAAGGAACCTGATCAGATTTGGGGCACTTCGGCATGTAGACTAGTGTTTCTGGTGCCTCTGACTTTATTTATAGCAGTAGAACTTTACACAAGGGGTTCCCGCAAAGTATCCTTAGTCCCAAATTAGGGATTGACTCTTTGGATCCTTTCAAGGGGCTCCTTTAAAGTACCCTTTGGTAGTAGAAGGTCTCCCAGATCACGGATTGACTCTTTCAATCCCTTACGAGGGTTTACTTGGAGGGTCCGTGGACTTATAAGTGCTCTGAAAGGGACTCTAGTTGGGGTTATGATACTTATAAGTCCTGAAAATAACTACTTACTAAGTCCCCCGACCCTCCAAGTAGGCATTTACTTCTTAGATCCTCCCGGAAGCCTGGGACATGAAAGCGCCCGGACGAAGGTTGAGGCTGACCTGTGACGCCGTGTTCGAGCTGGATGAGAACCTGTCCCTCTACTGCAAGGTTTAGGGTTTGGGGTGGTCACTGGGCCTTTGGGACATTTCAAAACTATGTTCCAATCATTTTGCGTAAGAGCATCTTATTTCCTAATCCCTAAACCCATAGACCCTAGTGTGGAGTACATTGCTTGTGCAACCGGGGAATGGTGGAACGGCGGCCTCATAGGCATCTTCACAGACAAACCTTCGCTGCTCGTTGAGTTGCAGCAGGCCTTGCACGAGGACGTTCGCCGCATCACCTCCAGTTGGGTCGACCGAATGCCTCAGGCAGCAACGTCCTCGGCGAGGGCAACTGCCGATTGCACGTAATCACATCCTTCGGACACCGCATGTTCACCTGCGGCAAGCAGTTCCAAGGCGCCATCATCGACACGCGGCGCCGCCAGGTCTTTACCGGGCCCTGCAGCACCAACGGCGTCGATGCCGTTTTGCGCACATCTGCCCACCGCTACATGACACGGAGCGAGGTTGTTCAAACCATGCAACGCGTCGGGCGCACATCCCGCGGCATCGTTTGGTATGCAGGCACCTTGTCCGACTACGGCGAAGGACCGCGCATCCCGGACGACGACGCCGAGCGCGTCGCCACGGGCCTTGGCTGGCATGCAGTGCGGGGGCCCCGACGCCTTCAAGTACAAGGTCTGCCAGTCCATGTCGGGTTGACGCGTTTAAGGAATAGGATTCAAGTTGTAAGGTTTTAGCTAATTAAGCCCTAAAACCCTACACCCTAGCTGTTCTGCAGTTGGAAAAGGGCCCATAAACAACACAACAAAAAAACTAAAGCTAAACAATAAACCCAAACCAAAAACCCTAAACCCTAACTATAGCTGAGCCTCTTCGCAGACCTTTGGAATGGGGAGAAAAGGAGCTCAGAAAAAAACCTAACTATAGAATGGCTTAGGGTTTAGGGATGTGCCTCAAATCATAGTAAGGATCCCTTTCGAGTATGAGGTCGACTCCTTCAGTACCGGGTTCAGGGTTTAGGGATTAGGGGTTTAGTTAGGATTTAGGGTTTAGGGGTTTAGGGTTGAGGGGTTTAGGGGATTTAGGGTTTTCGGGTTTAGGGTTTAGGGGTTTCGGGGTTTATAGTTGAGGGGTTTAGTATTTAGGGGTTTAGGGGTTTAGGGTTTAGGGGTTTAGGGTTTGGGGTTTGGGGTTAGGAGAATTGCCGAGGTGTTTTGCTGCCCACTGCCCAGCCTTGGCGGCGATGCTTCTGCGCACTCGGCCAGGTTGGTTGGACAGGTATTTAGGGCTCAGGGCTTAGGTCCTTAGGGTTTAGGGTTTAGGGTTCTTGAACAAGGGATATGAAAGCAACATTTGGGTTTAATTTCGGAAAATGAGCTCCTGGTGGTTTACCTTTAGCATGTCGGCTGCTTGGCCCGACGTCAGGTACTCCTAAACCCGAAAGCCCTGCGTACACCCCAGGCCCAAGCCCCCAAACAAAGCTTGAGTCAGCTCGGGCCCTAAAAACCTAAACTCCTAAGCCCTAAACTGTAAAGCAAGACCCGAATCTGGTGGATATCTGGATCTCCAGAGGGTACCAAGTAGGTAAGTATGCATGAAGGCACGGAGCAACCCTAAACCCTAAGCCTTAGCCTTTAACATGACTGGACACATTATATAAGGACCCCAAAATACGGTACCCCTTAATTTTCGGAAACTCCAAAACCCTTATAGTGCCCTTTAAAGGAACCCCTAGAGTACCCTTATAGTAACCCTTTAAAGGAACCCCTAATTTTCGGGAACTCCCCAATCAATTTTCAGAACCCAATCGAGTTCAGATCTGGGTTTAGGGTTTGGGGTTTATAGGGAATATACCCTAACTTTGTCGTAGTTGGGTAACATTTTACAACTTTATGGGCACTTGAACCCAATAAGGAATAACAATGTACGTTTTTATAATCCTATCCCAACAATGAACTAGTAAACCGTGAACCCTAAATCCTTATAGGGTTTAGGGTTTGCTGTTTACGTTCGGGTATGAGAGCCACCCCATTTCTGCCCAAAGCTGGATAGGCTGCTGCTCGACCCCGATGCTGAGCTCCCTTCTGGGCTCTTGTTATTGATTGGGGAGTTCCCGAAAATTAGGGGTACCTTTAGGGTTCCTTTAAAGGGTTACTATAAGGGTACTCTAGGGGTTCCTTTAAAGGGCTCTACAAGGGTTTTGGAGTTTCCGAAAATTAGGGGGTACCGTATTTTGGGGTCCTTATATAATAGGGATCCTACCATTTAGGGTGCTATATTAGGGTCCCCTATTTTCGGGAACTCCCATTTAGTTTAAGTTTATAGGGACTCCTTCAAGGACTCCTTTAAGGGTTTAGTAATTTAGGGGTTAGGTTTAGGGGTTATAGAAGCAAGGCTGGGTTCTTGCTACGGAATTTATTTTAAGTTACCATAGTAAGGAATCTAAATTTTTTACTACAGACTCCTACTTGGAGGATCATGGGACTTAGTAAGTAGGGTTATAAGTACCTTAACTGAGGTTATAAGTAATTATAAGTATAGTGACCTGAATTATAACCCTAGTTACTAAGTCCCATGACCCTTTAAGTATAACTTAAACTAAACCCCTTTACAAGAGCCCAGCCTTCCATCCGTGGCCGGACCAAACCCCCTCGACCCATCATCACCCTAAACCCTAAACCCTAAACCCTAAACCCTAAACCCTAAACCCTAAACCCTAAACCCTAAACCCTAAACCCTAACCCTAAACCCTAAACCCTAAACCCCAAAACCGGGCCCATCATATCAAAGCGTCGGGCTTTCGTTCTGGAGCTTTAGTAGACTAGAGTTCAAGGATTCGGGACCCCGCNCCCCCCCCCCCCCCCCCCCCCCCCAACTACCCTGTAAAGGGATCTATAAGGGATCTATAAAGGGTTTAGGGTTGGCTTACTTAAAGGGTCATGGGACTTAGTAACTAGGGTTATAATCAAGGTAACTATATTTATAACTACTTATAGCCCCAATTAAGGTACTTATAACCCTACTTACTAAGTCTCATGATCCTCCAAGTAGGGTTTAAGGATTCGGGGTGGTTCAGGGTTTAAGGATTCGGGGTGGGGATTCGGGTTCATGTGCGTCATTACAGTCTTGAGGGCGACTGCAGTAATTTCAAGGCTGAAACAAAAGTCTCAGCACTAAACTCTAAACCCCTAAACCCCTAAACCCCTAAACCCCTAAACCCCTAAACCCCTAAACCCTAAACCCCTACACCTAACCCCCAAACCCTAAACCCTAAACCCCTAAACCCGTAAACCCTGAACCGGCCCGATAGTCTTTTATTGCGTTGTCTTTTGGCATAAGCCCAGAGAGCCCAATACCCCTTCATTAAGGAATATAGCATAAATCATAATAGGTATATAATTTAAGCCATATTCCTTAATTGAGGGGTATTGGGCTCTCTGGGAGAGCCTTGACATATGTTGGCTCAGGATTAATGGCTTGGTTTTCACGGGCTGGAGGCGGTAGCCGGGGCCGAACAATTGATAGTAGTCTTCCCTAGACGCACAAACCTTAAACTCCAAACCTTGGAGAGCTAAAGCCGTAAATGCTCTATGGGACATGCCACAACCCTAAACACTAAACTCCTCAAACCCTAAACCCCTAAACCCCAAAACCCCTAAACCCTAATCCTAAGCCCTCATGCCTTGGTCTTAAATCTACTCACTGGAATCCAATAACCTGGGCACTGAATGCTCCTCAAGCCATTCTTCATGTTTGTCACAAACAAACCCCAAAGACTATTAGCCAGAATACTTCTGAATATCTGTCTGAGGGGCTTGTAGAACAACGCCTAATCTAGGTAACATGTCGGAAAGATCAACCGGAGCCGTTAACGCACAGCTAGCGGTTGAGGATTCGGAGGCGGTTGCCTTGCCTCATAATAAGACTTCCAGAAAAGAGCATCTGGACTGCACACCAAATGAGCTATCGGGAATCATATGCTGACCGTCGTAAGACCCCAACATTTTTCGAGCATCCTTCTGCCCTGATGCCCTAAGCGGCAAGCCCAGCCATGCCCTGTTGTGCAGGTTATTCACTCGAAGGCCTGGCCGGTTCTGAGATTAAGATTCAGGGCGCTATGGTTAAGGGTTCTGGGTGTCAGAATTCAAAAAGTTTTCCCTTAGGCTTTAGACGGTTCGTTGGACATTATTCTATAGTAGGGACAACTGTGCAGGTGAAGTTTGATGGTCTTATCTGAGCCTCAGGGTCCATGTGCCCAACTAGTATATACTTTGGCCCCAATGTACCTATATAGGGACGACTTTAAGGCAAAAGTAGATACTATTTGAGCCCTAGCCAAGTAACCACAATCGGACGCACTGCTGATCCCACTTGCTGTTGCAAGCGCGAAACCCGAAGCCCGACCGCGGTTTATGGTTTAGGGTTTAGGGTCCCGGAGACTCCAATACCCCTTAATTAAGGAATGGACCTCAAGTTATAGTAGGATCCCTAATATGTTTTAAGGAATATTCCTCAATTAAAGGATATTGGAGTCTCTGGGTACGCCGAGAAGATGCAGTTGTTTTGGGAGTTGGTGTGGTTCTCATCTTCGTTGCTAGTCGTACCGTCCTTGCTGCTGCTATTCTGCCATTCCGGGGTTGTATTTCTTCTTTTGCTGTATTTTGCACTCGATTCGTTTTTTGTCTGCATTGGGGGAAGATCTCTGCACTTTATTATACTCTAAACTTTTTTGAACTTTATTATGCTCTAAACTTTATAAACCCTGACACCAAACAAATCCTAAGCCCCAGAGCCCTCTAATGTGGGAACCTGATTCAGAAACCTAGGGTACTATAAGGGTACTATCAGGGTTTTGGGGGGTTTGATGTAGGAACCTGATGAAGAAACCTTGGGCCTTTGTTAGGGCTCCTTATATGGATCATACTATTTGGGGGTTATAGGTCCAGGGTTTCTTAATCAGGTTCCTACATAAAGCCCCAGTAGAACCCTTAGGGCCCTTAAACAGACCCCCGGTAGATTAATCCCTAAACCCTTAAACCCTTGAGCTTTAGGGTTTAGGGTTTAGGGACCTTACTGTACCCAACCTTGTCTGCCGAAGGGGTCTACACCCCAATAGAACCTCAGAGCCGAATATGGACCCCTAGAATACCATAAAGGTTACTTCATAGGAGACCCCGAAGGGATCTACTTTACAGAACCCAATCGTGCCTGTCGAAGGGGTGTGCTTCACGGATCTCATCGCATCTCCAGAAGAGGCAGCAAGAGCTGCTGAGATCCTGTCTCTTGGCAATTACGGGTTTAGGGTTTAGGGGTTTCGGGCTTATGGGGGTTTAGGGGTTAAGGATTTAGGGTTTCAGGGTTTATGGGTTTGGGGTCTAGGGTTTATGGGCTTATGGGCTTATGGGATTTAGGGTTTAGGGTTTAGGGTTTAGGGTTTAGTCTCTTGGCTATAGGGTTTAGGGGTCCGTCAAAGGGATCTATAAGGGTTCTACAAGAGTTCCTTTAAAGGGATCTATAAGGGGTTTAGGGTTTATGGGTTTATGGGTCAAGGGTGTAGGGTTCTAGATTTAGGGGTTAAAAGTTTAGGGTTCAGGGGTTTAGGGTTTATGTGTATATGGGGGTTAAGGGTTTAGGGTTTTGAACTTAGGGGTTTAGGGTTTATGGGTTTATGGGTTCAGGGTTTAGGGTTTTGCATTCAGGGTTTAGGGGTTTGGGGTTTAAATTTGGTGGTTTTCTGGCTTGAGGTCTGCGAGGGTTGGCTACCGGGGAGTATTCCATAAATTGGAGAAGCACCTCTCATACAGTTCGATGCATCTGAAGTGGGGCTTATGTGAGGCACTTGGTGTGTGAAGTGGGGCTCCTATTGAAGTTTGGTGAATGTACATCTTGGATCATGTCATGGGGATACTAGTAATAACAGCCCTATAAACGGTATAGGGATCGATGACTTTTGCTGCGACTGTCTGTGGCTTGCGGGTAGTGCTCAAAGCTTCGAGATGTAGATTTACGAGTACAATCTTCCACAGTTCGGGGTTAAGATGAGCTGGTGTTTACTTGCGTGCGTTTGGAGATGAGATCTAACAAGCACGTACTCAATCTCCTCGGCTTGGACGGTCGCCAGCACTGAAACCAGTTGAAACCCTGAAAAGCCGGCTGTTCTCAGCTGCAGTTCCCATCAAGTTATGTGTGCTCCTCGGAAGTTGTTTGAAGGCGGCTCCATTTAACGACCGCCGATTCATGGGCTTAGTGAGTAGTGTTGCTGGAGGGGATAAGCATAGACCCCCCCCAAACCCAAAGCAGCAAGCAGTCAAGAGCCTTGCAAAGGAATACGAGCTTGCACACGGGTGATATCGAAGGGCCTGGCCGGCGCAGTTCATCGCTGATTTCGGTGTTTGCAGGGGCCTCTAAAGGTGGGATGATGGTAGGCAGGATTACGGATCCAGGCGCTCAATCGGGGATCACGGGAGGATCTAGAAATAGATCTCCTACTTTGGGACGCTTGCTACTAAAGGGTACTTTAAAGGAACACCGCCTGTAAGGGTTCTACTTCTTGGGTCCTCTTGGGGGCCTGGGTATGTGCTTGATTACGAGGTATTGTAGTCCCTAAGCCTGCGAAACCCGTGACTAGGTCTCATTGTTCAATCAGCCTATGGGTAGTTCTATGCATTAGGGTCCCTTTTAGGGTCCTTGTCATCAGGGTGCCGTCCTATTTGGGGGACCTACAATGCGGACCCTTATTCAGAGAACTACCCATATAGTTTGGGTACTGCCCCCACTCAGTAACAGTTGGATAATATTCATAATATAGGTATATTAGGACCTTAATAGTAGCCCTGTTATAGACTGTTACTGTATGGGGGCAGTACCTAATATATAGTACCCTTATAGAAACCCATAGAAACCCTGAGAGATCCGTTTAAGGAGCAGACACCTCTGGATGTGGGGGGACCCGAAAATTAGGGGTACCTAGGGGTTCCTTTAAAGGGTTACTATAAGAGTACTACTACAAGGGTTCCTTTAAAGGGCTCTATAAGGGTTTAGCGTTTCCGGAAATTCGGGGTATCTGATTTTGGGATTCTCATCATAAGGATCCTACTATTTAGGGTACTATATGAGGGTCTCCTATTTTCGGAAACTCCCAACGTAGATTCACAAACTATAGGGGCCTGAATAATCACCAAAAACTTGTTTGCTGTTGCTAGTAAAATCATGGTAGAATCTACCCTCAAAGCCTATTCCAAGTATTAAGGCCCCTGTGTTAGCCCCGGCTATAGCTTTTGTTTATGCGAGCAAGCAGTCACATAGGTAGCATCAGAAATAGCGGCTCTGTCTTGAGGCAGCAACTGTCATCTGGTGAACTCGGCCTTAAATCTCTACTCGGGTGTCTAAGGTCGTTTAAAGGGTCCCTTTAGGGGTTCTCCAAAGGGTTTAGGTTTTGGGTTATCTACTTTTGAGATGTAGGGTTTAGGGGAACAGCTTCTCTGTGCCAGGGGCGAAGAGTCCAGTGCTCATGCTTTCCACACCCGGTTGACGGACAGCCTCTTGGCATATGTTTTTAGGCCACCCGTGAGTGCTCCTTCGAGGGTTCCTTTGAGGGTCCTGGAAGGGTTTCGGGGTTTAGGATGAATTAATTTACGAGTTTCAGTGGTTAGAAGGTTCACGGTTTAGGGGTCAAGGATCAGGGTGTGGTACTGCCTCAAGAGTTTTACATTTCACGATGAAGGGTTGGGTTCTCGCAAGTTCCAGTTCCAGGGTACATGCTATTTTTTGCAATGGCAGGCTTGGGTCCGTTTCCCAGACCCCCGGGAGGATCTAGAAAGTAGATCCCCTAATTTGGGACCCTATACTACTAAGGGTACTTTATAGGAACCCCCATTAAGGGATCTACTTTTTGGATCCTCCCGGGGGTCTGNAGACCCCCGGGAGGATCTAGAAAGTAGATCCCCTAATTTGGGACCCTATACTACTAAGGGTACTTTATAGGAACCCCCATTAAGGGATCTACTTTTTGGATCCTCCCGGGGGTCTGGGTTGAGGGCCGAAACCAAAAAAGGAAAGGATTAGAGGGCTTCGCCAAAACCCTTAAATTCAGGAACAGAAGTTCGAATTATGCTGGCTCTTTGGTTACTTGGGACATTCGTCTAGTATGAGTGATCAGGCGTTCCAATATACGCTTGCATCCAGAAATCATCCACAATCCCTCAACCTAGTTTCATTCCTTAACAAGCCCACAATCGTCTGCGCCTGCTAAGAAATTGCCGCAACGCGATGCCTAGACATCCTATGGCCCTATAGCCTCAAATCCTTGAGTGCAAACCCGAAGCTTTAAGTGCCAGAGCCCTGGAACTCTACACAGAGCCCCGAACCGTCAGCCCTGAAACCCTTCAATGCCCAAAACCATAGACGCTACACGCCATAAAACGCTCACCTGCACGAGGCTGTTCCAGCACCTTTCGCACGGAGGTCTTCCGAGTGAGGCCGAATTGATTCGACTTTGTATGTGTGTTTGTTGTTTTTTCCGTAGAACTCAATTGAGAACCTGCTTCCTAGAAACTGCTTACGATGTCTCACATCTTATACCTTTTATGCCTCATGGTACCCAAACCCAGTGCCCCTAAACGCGCCTTTCACCCAAACCCTCGTCCCTAAACCCGAACCGTAAACCGTAAAATCTGAAGCCTTGACCCCTTCAACCCTAAACCCTAAAGCCTAAACCTTGAACAACCCTGAACCCTGAACTCCAAAGTCTCCTGGTAGTAGAGTAGGTAACCTTTAACCTTTTGGGGTAGTATAATCCCTATATAATCCTTATATCATGAAAAAGTTAACCTTTGGTTCCCCATGATACCCGACAAGTGGGGTCTAGCCTGAAGTCCAAGAATGCCAACTGTGTGGACGTCCTTGCCGGTAATCTACGATGGGGCACCAGGGTAGGCTTACTTAACATGTTGGTTTCTTTGAAGCGGGGTTCTACAAGGGTTCTATCATAAGATTTTTTGTATTAAGTGGGGTTTGATGTAGCGGCCATGGCAATCCGAATAAGGTTCTTGGGTGGTAACATAGCAAGTTTTTGTTGGGGGCCTACACTCGAATAGTGTTTCTAGTAAGTCAGGCCCCGCATGCTACCTGTGACCTACGCAAGGTACTGCTTGCGGCAGTACCCTGTTATCGTTCTAGTCCTTTTCTGTCTGGTCTTAGTAGGGAATGGGGGTATACATATACATATATACATATTGCGATTATGGAATTACCCAAAACCATAAAGGGGCCCGATTCCATACTGCTAGTGTAAGTGTATATGGACCCTCTGTGGCAAGTGTATCTTCACAGCACTCGCATAGTCAGTCCCGATGAAGAAGCCTTTCCACCGAAAGAGCTTGAACTTCAAGCGGGCAACTCCCTAAATAGCCTTCACAACGATACTACAAATAACACCCCCGGAGACAGTCACAAGTAACCCCAAGGGTCCAAAGGACTCAACTCGGTTTTAGGGCAGTAGTTATGCAGGTTAGCGCTTCGGAGAGTATACGATTGATTGGGTACTTGGACCCTTCGGGTAAGGCAGCAACTCACAAGCACCAGTTCGGCTTGCTTCCGTCAGAAGCAGCAGCAGAGTCAGTAGTTTAGGGTGCAGGGTTTAGGGTTTAGGGTTCAGGGTTTAGGGTTTAGGTCAACATGTCTTGCGAATGACGGTGACACCGAGTTCAATGGCGCAGGCTACCGGTCAGAGTCATAATACTACCACGAAGTGCAATGGCCACGATCGCAGCAAGCACTGCAACTATATATGTATGTGTTATGCATGTGTGTATAGTGAACTAACACATGCATATGTATATATATATATGTACATAAATATACCCATATATATATATGTATTCCTTTAAACTTTATGTGAGCATGTACACAGGCATGAGGTGTATTGAACACGAAGCCCAAACTCCTCCCCGGTCGGAGGCTCCGAGAGCTGGACGGACGACTTCGACATTTGATAGGCCCTTGCAACGGTTTAGGGTTTAGGGTTTAGGGTGGCCCTTCCTTAACCCTGAAGAACCTACCTTTTTAGGGTTCCTTATTATGATTTCCTTATATACGTCCTTAAAAAGGCAGGTTAAGGTTGGCCCTGTTGATGATCGCCTGTTTCGTTTAACATGGTTTAGGGGCTTCGGCATTAGGGGCCAAAATAATTACCAATACTATTTTGGGGGTTCCTGATTTTGGTTACAGTATAATGGGCACCAATACTCTATTCTAATTATTAAGGCCCCTATAGTAGGGTTTAGGTTTAAGGTTTTTTCAGGGTGCCGAGGTTGAATACTCGTGGTCTGTGGTGCGCCGTGGCGTGGTAGCAATAACGGAGTCGTAGTACGTAGTAGCCGTCGTTGGTTGTGGTCTCGTGGTCTCGTGGTCATGGTCGTGGTCGTCGTTGGTTATGGTGTTGCTGCGGCTGCTGCTGGTCCTGCAGCCCCATGGACCTTACCCTAAACCCTAAACCCCAAACCCTAAACCCCAAACCCTAAACCCTAAACCCCATACCCTAAACCCCAAACCCCAAACCCTAAACCCTAAACCCTAAACCCCAAACCCTAAACCCTAAACCCCAAACCCCAAACCAAAAAAACCCTAAACCCCAAACCCTAAACCCTAAACCCGCCTAACCCTCTCGAGCCTCCATGCAACCGGTGTCGAGCCCCTGCAAAATCCTTACCACATCCTATGAAAATAGCTCGGGGTTTCAGTGCCTAGGAACCTAGGGTTTAGGGTTTAGGGTTTAGGGAACCCCGAATTTAGTTAACACAACATCAAAAACAAGACGACGCCGAAGCCTTAGAGAGGACTGTAAAGGGCAATCAACAGAACCCTCAAAGGGGGCATTACCTCAAACTCGGATGGCGACTCCGGTTGCCCGGATGCGCGATCCACCAGGGCGCTCTCAACCTTTCACCCCCCAATCCATACCCTAACCGCCTTAGCCCCAAATCGGCTAACCTCTTAAGGGCGTCTAACATAAAGAAATCGTAACAAGGAGCCCAGTTGTTTGGGGTCCAAGCAAACCCTAAACCCCCAAACCCATCAACCCTAGGCCCAGAACCCCTAAACCCCCAAACCCCTAAACCTACAAAGCCTAAACCCCTAAACCCTAAACCTATCAACCCTAGGCCTTGAACCCGAAACTCCTAAACCCCTGCAGTAAGCCCCAAACCCAGAAACCCTAAACCTGCAAACTCAAAGCCCTACGGTTGGTGATACGGTTGATGATATAATTCCTGCATTACCTTCAGGACCCTAAATTATGGGAATTATGGTATATTCCTTCTTATGAGTAAATTAAGTAATGCAGGATTTATATCATCAACCCCAAACCCTACACCCCCAGATCCCTTAAAGGAGCTCCTTAAAGGTACCCTTATGGGAGTTTCCGAAAATAGGGAACCCTAATATAGTACCCTAAAAAGGTAGGATCCTTATTATAAGGACCCCAAAACAAGGTACCCTAATTTCCGGAAACTCTCAAACCCTTATAGAGCCCTTTAAAGGAACCCCTAGAGTACCCTTATAGTAACCCTTTAAAGGAACCCCTAGGTACCCCTAGATCCCTTTAAACCGGCCCTGCCAGGCCTGAGAGACTTCACAGACGACAAGGCACTTGCCGTGGGCGCCCTCGACGCCCAACACGACTCGGCGGGCAATGCAGGAGCGGAGGGTTCGGGGTTGAGGGGGGGGTTAGGGGTTAGGGAGGGTTTAGGGTTTAGGGGTTTCGGGTTTAGGGTTGAAGTTCAGGGTTGTGTGCTTAAAGGATTTATCTAAAGAGTTTTGCCTAGGCATGCTGTAGGGGTGTACAAAGGCTCGAGGTTTCTGTTTTAGGATTTTGAGGTGTGGGGTTCGGGCTTATGGGTAACCCTAAGCTGTTCGGGCTGCAAATGAATGTCAGTTTCTAGGGTATAGGGTCGTAGGCTTTGGGGTTGAGGGTCTTAGGGTTAGTTGGGCTGTAGCTAGTTTAAAGTTTAAAGATCAAAAGCCTGTTGAGTAAGAGTAGATATGACAGGTACTTCGGTGGTGTTCTAATTATAAGGTGTTCTAATCATAAGGCTAACCCGTTCCCGGTACCTATGACCCAATTCTGCGTCACCTCTCCTCCAACTAAAGTAAGGCTCTACGTAGCGGGCTGCTGTTCCTTAAACCCTGTAAGGCCGTGTAAAAACCCTACCTTACCCATGACCCAGTAGTCATGCCGACATGCCTCCCAAGCATCTCGTACACCCTAAACTCACGCCAACCCTAAACCCTAAAATCTGAACCCGAACCGTGACGAAAAGAGCCAACAAAAAGAACAAAACGCAGCGAACCCCCTAAACACCCTAAGCCCGAACCGTGACGAAAAGAGCCAACACCAAAAAAAAAGAGAGAACAAAACGCACCGCGAACCTCTGTCTGAATCCAGGACGCCCATAGAGCGCTGCCTATAGTCCCCATTGTAGTTCCATCTTTGGGTTAACCAATTTTAGGGTCTATAGGGTTTAGGATCCTATAATCTAAATTGGGTTAAACACACAAGGAACTACAATGGAGACTATATGTAGACCTTACCCCTTGCACCGAACCAACCCAGACCCCTGGGAGGATCTAGAAAGTAGAACCCCTCATCTGGGACTTTATACTACTCATAGGGGTTCTTAGGGGGGTAAGGGGGAGGGGGGCAGGGGACTATACTTCCTTAAATGGCCCTACCCCCTCTCCCCCACCCCCNCCCCCCCCCCCCCCCCCCCGATGAACTACTGAAGGGTACTTTATAGGACCCCATCAAGGGATCTACTTTGAAGATCTTCCTGCGGCTTTGGGAAACCTTCAACTATGATGCTAAACTCCTGTAAGGGCTCTGAGTGTTCCTAAACCCCAAACCGTTTCAAGGGTCTATTACAAAGCTTATGCAAGTTCGATCTGGAGACAAATCTTGCGAGGCGCAGCAGAGTATCCACATGCTGTCAACAAGACTCGCAAAGCTGTCGCAAACAGATGGCTGCGGGCACTTTCTGCCGTCTGCCGCGTTGCAGCGCAAATGGCTGATTTTTTTTAGCGATCTGGTTATGCCAACACTGCGCCATCTTACCTTTGGTTAGTAGGGAATGGAGGAATGAGGTACAATTAGAACTACTATTACTACCGTTCTTCCATTTCCTACTAACCAAAGGTAGGCCATACGGTGGCCTGAGCCGCGACAAGGAGACTCCATAGCCCTCAGCCTTCCTGAGCGCTGAAACCTTCCCTACCCTAAACCCTAAACGCTTTAGGGCTTAGGGTTGAGGGCTTAAGGTTTAGGTTATATAACCCTAAAGCCTAAACCCTAAATCCTCAACCCTAAACCAACCGTAGACTCCTGAGCCCGAAGAAATCAACGACCTGAAGCCTCGCAGAGGAGTGGGGCATTTACCGCCTTTAGCTTCTTTGGGCCACAGCTTGCAACCTCCACCGGCCCACGGCCTATGCTGCTTTTGAGAGAGGGGGGGGCGGGGGTGGGGGGGCAGGGGGCGGTACAGGGTTTAAGGGTTAAGGGATTTGAGGCTTAGGGGGGGTTGAGAGTTTAGAGGTTTCGGGTTTGGGTTGATGAAGTTGAGTAGTCTGGCCTGACCTCGTCTTGGGATAGGTTTTGTTTTTCCCCACATCTTTGTGTTGGGTTCTTACTTTTGAAGTCCCTCCCGCCTCCTCCTCCTCCTTCTCCTCCTCCTCCTACAACACTTTTCCCTCACACATCTCACTCATCACATTCACTCATCAATCACTTACTTATCGCTCACCCATCTCACTCATCACTCACTGATCACTCACTCATCTCACTCATCTCACTCATCACTCACTCATCACTCACTCATCACTCACTCACTCATCAATCGCGCACTTATCAGCTCATTCATCAATCACGCACATATCACTCACGCATCTCACTCATCCCTCGCTTATCACTCACTCATCACTTAAACATCACCGCCACTAAACGTATCTAAACGCCACTAAACGCAGTCTCTTGGCTGCTCAAACGCCACTATACGCACTCTCTCTACTGGTCTGCGGGAGGCCGCGCGCGCTTGGGGGGCTCGCCGGCCGCCACT
>BGNK01005641.1:20151-36083 GCA_003297005.1 Symbiodinium sp. clade A Y106
GCCGCGCGCGCTTGGGGGGCTCGCCGGCCGCCATCCTCCGGAAGACTGTAAACGCCACTAAACGTGCTCTCCAGACCGCTCTGTTGGATGCCGCGCGCACTTGGGGGCTCGCCGGCCGCCACCCTCCGGAAGACTGTAACTGTAAACGCCACTAAACGCCCTCTCCAGACCGCTCTGTTGGATGCCGCGCGCTTGGGGCTCGCCGGCCGCCACCCTCCGGAAGACTGTAAACGCCACTAAACGTGCTGTCCAGACCGCTCTGCTGGATCCCGTGCGAATCGAATGATAAAGATGTTTCACGTAGGACTGAGCTGATGTTGCTTGTGCGATGGCGATGGCATGTCTTGAGCTTGGAAGCCAGGGACTCATCCTCATGGTCACTCACACAACACAAACACTACACTCACACACCACACATGCACACATCATGCACTCATCTTCATGGTCACTCAAATTAACACCACACACCGTCGAAGACGCTCACACACCCTGCTCTGTGGGAGGTCACGCGTACTCGCTTGCTCACACCCACGTATGCACTCACCCGCGCACTCGCTCACTCCTTCATTCATTCACTCCTATTCACTTCTGGACTCTTTACGAAAAGATAATCTTCGATCGCATGTGGGGTTATCCGGTCCTTTAATTTTTGGATGCACCTCCTGCTCATATGTTCTCTGTGCAGCTGAAAGATCAAGTATGGGGCGTCGTTAGGAAGGTTGTGTAAAGGGTGTGGGGGGTCGTTCCTGTTTTGGAGAAGGGGTTTACTTTGTCGTAAACGCGCTTGTGTAGAGCTGTGCATAGCAGTGTACAGACAGCCCTGACTCGCACTCAGACAGCTCTACACAGTAAACCCATAAAGTTGGAAACCGGATTGAGGCCAAATAGTGCTGGGATTCCCTGTGCATTACAATTAAGGATTGAGGCTATTGGGTTTCCAACTTTTGTGCCTCTACTGTAAGTACACAACGGCTGCAAGCTCCATCCGTAAACCCGAAACCCTAAACTCTGAGACCGAACACCTAAACCGTAATCCCCAAAAACCTAAACCCCAAGCCCTGAACTTCCTCCGGTACGTGGCGTTGCGGCGTTTCCGCCCATTCCAGTTTCAATCGCCCCCCCCCCCCCCCCCCCCCCCGCGGGTAAATAAAATATTTTTTAAAGGATAAAAGATAAAAAACAACCACTCAACTCCCTCTTTTCTTTGTTTTATAATTATACTCTATACTCACTNCCCCCCCCCCCCCGCACCCGGGGGATTTAATAAGTAGATTTCTGAAGGACGTATAAGTATCATAACCCCCATTGGAGTCCCTTTTAGGGTACTTATAAATCCACTCATTACGTACTTACTAAGTCTCTCGACCCTCCAAGCAACTCCACCAACCCCAGGGACGCAGCTCTCTTCGTGGCTCTGGCGATGCTTCAGGCACAACCGAAAAGGGTTTAGGGCTTAGGGTTTAGGGTTTAAGGTTTAGGGTTTAGGATTTAGGGCCTGCCAAACTTTAAGGGTCCATGTATCCAAAAGGGTTCCCTTATTAAGGGTACCATAAGGGTTTAGGGTTTAGGGTAAAAAAGGTACATGACCCAAATAGTAGATACTTTGGCCCCAACGTACGTAGGGACTACTTTAAGGCAAACTTTAAGGCCAAAGTATGTACTATTTTGTGTACATGGACCCTTAGGGAACGGGTTCTTTGGGCCGGGTTCAGCTGGTTAGGTGTAGGGTTCTTTCCAGAGGGTTCCTTTGCCAAGAACTTCGGGAGGATTTGAGCTGCCACGACACAGTACTTTGTAGCAAGCCCTTTAAGGGATCTACTTTTCGGATCCTCCCAGGGTTTTGGGTTCAGGTAGTCAAGGGGTATTAGACAGGTTCTATAAGACATGCAAGGACGCAGTACGGTTTATGTCATATTGTTTAATGACTTTCGCGTTTAGAGCCCCAGGGCATGTACAAGCTAAACCCTGAACCGTAAAGCCTATAGAACCTCTGCGCAATGCTCGTGACGTCGAGGCAACGGTAGCAACGACGATTCCAAGATCCTCGCCGGCACAAAGCAAAAGCTCTTAAGTGCATGTGCTCCAGGGTTTAAAGTGTAGGGGGGGGCCGTAGTGTCAAATTGCAGACTTTGTTTGAGATCGCTGGAACTTGGTGCTTCGGCACTTCAATTCAATTCAGGTTAATGTGAGCCAGCTCGAACTTGGGTTGTATCTCGAGCCGTGCACAGAGTCACTGGGTCGACGGTGTAGCACTCAAGAAGCAGATGTTTTCTCGGACTTTGGAAACAGTATAGTTTAGCTGGTTTGGCAGTTTTGAACGGTTTTTGCTTGCTGTAGGGTTATGGGTTTAGGAGTTCTGGTTTATCGGTTTATCGGGCTGTAGAAGCACAGAAGCAAACGCCAATTCAATACCTCAGTGTTTCCGCTGTGTGAGCTTCAAAGATATGTTTCATCACCCTGGCTCCGCAATGATGAGGAGGGTAGGAACGGGAACTGACGTCAAGGTTCAGGGCAACCGGGGCCCACAGTACTATAGGGGGTTTAGGATGCAATAGCTACTATATCATACCCCGAAACCTATTCTAGTCATTACGTAAAGCCTTTGTATCATACAACCGTTACAGTAAGCCTTACAGAACCCTGTAAGGGAACCCTCAGAGGTGGCGCATTCTAATTATTGAGGTCTTTTGTTCGGGCGATCGGGCGATCAGGCATCAAGCTCTTTCCCAGAGGGTCCAAGTACCCAAATAGTAGGGTTTCAGGTCCCAAAATCCACACTCTGAATGGTTTTTGGACCTTGAAACCCTACTATTTGGGTACTTGGGCCCTTAGGGTTTAGGC
The DNA here is from genome assembly GCA_003297005.1 of Symbiodinium sp. clade A Y106. Taxonomy (NCBI): domain Eukaryota; class Dinophyceae; order Suessiales; family Symbiodiniaceae; genus Symbiodinium; species Symbiodinium sp. clade A. Next base: position 22,993 of record BGNK01005641.1, read on the forward strand.
TTTGCAGTTTAGGCTCCGAAGGGCTACCGGCCCAATTGCCAACCGGGGGTTCGTGTTACTTCTAACTTCGCTGCGGTGTAGGGGTTAGGGTTTGGTACATATAGGGTATCGGCTTCTTTCGGATTGAGGGTTTAGGACGTAACAGCCAATTGTAAGCTAGGAAAGAGAATTCGGTGGCTTATGATTCGGTTGTAGCCACATCAGCAAAAGAAGCATCGGCTCATCCAAGGAGGATGGTCTGTTGCCTCCACATTAGGGTCATTGGGGTCTGGAGAAGAACCCAAGAAGGGACACAAGCTAGGACAAGCCCTAGCGTAAAAGCCTTTGGACTTACCTTTGGTTAGTAGGGAATGGAGGAATGGGGTACAATTATAACCACTATTTCTACCACTCTTCCATTCCCTACTAACCAAAGGTAGGTGGAAAGCATAGCTGGAGTGGTTGTTGACACATGCTCATGGGGACCCCTAGGGGGGGTAGGGGGAGGGGGCAGGGGGCCTTAGGGACCGAATAAGGCCTAATAAAGAGTTTAGTACCCCACCCCCTCCCCCCTACCCCCTCCCCTCTACCCCCCTAAGGGTCCCTATGACATGCTGGGCTTCGGATCTATGCAGTCATTCTCTTCACTGGGGCCTTTGGCCTTCGCTGCTCCGCAGCTCTCGCTTTGCGAGGAGAGGATGCGGTGCTGACAGGCGAAACTGTTTAGGTTTTAGGGTTTAGGGTTCAGGTTTTAGGGTTTAGGGTTTAGGGTTTTAGGGTTTAGGGTTTTAGGGTTTAGGGTTTTAGGGTTTCGGGTTTAGGGTTTAGGGTTTTAGGGTTTAGGGTTCAGGTTTTAGGGTTTAGGGTTTAGGGGAAACACCCATGATCTGAATCATGGGGCGGGAAAAGGTCCCGTAAAGGCCCAGGTGATGTCTACATCCGCCACAGGCACTTGGAGTTGATGGGCAAGCTCGTGAAGCAAACCCTAAACCCTAAACCCTAAACCCGGGTTTAGGGTTTAGGGTAGCAAGGTGTTCCCCCGAACCTGCAAGAAATCTAGAAATCCTAAACCCTAACCCTGAATGCCATGCCAGATAGGGGGGATGTTCCCGGTCCAGTCTGCCCGACAATTCACCTACTAGCTTGTTGTCAAGGAGCTTCTAATTTTGGCTTACACAAACCTGGTAAGGAAGAGCTTTGGTTTTTGGGCGGGCTCCAGGCTTTACGACTCCTTGAACCTCTTTTCGGATGACCATGGGATTCCCGAAGGGTTGTTTGTATTTTGTTGCAATGGTGGTTTGTCAGACGTCCTTCGCTTACTTCAGCTGTTTCCGTACTTACTTTAAAGGAAGCCTGATATCCACCTAGTGCCACATAAGCTTATAGCCCACATTGGATCCGAATCATCATGTACCTCGGACCGGCATGAGCCCTTAACCCTTAACCCTAAACCCTAAACCCTAAACCGTGAGGTGGCAAGAAGCGTACTTGGAGCTCGACCTGAAAGCTGCCTCTCGGCGGCGAAGACGCTGTGGCAGCGGGGCTGGGGCTGTCGGTTTAGGGTTTAGGGTTTAGGGGCAATTCGTGGAACTGTGCAAGGGCGGTATAGGGTTTTCACAGGTTTGCGTAAGTTGCTTTGACTCGGGACCTGTAGAGTCAATGCAGGTTTGATCTGTGCCTTTCCTCAGATATAATACCAATACGAATACATTCTGATGAATACCAGTAGCCGTATATACCCTAAACCCTCATGATCTTGTGGGGTTTCGAGCATCTTGCTAACGGCTCCCCCTCATGATTTTCTGTGTGTCCGAGCATCTTGCTAACGGCTACCCATCTTGTTTTGTGCGTTTTCGGGCATCTTGCTAACGGCTCCCCCTCATGATTTTTGTGCTTTTCCGAGCATCTTGCTAACGGCTCCCCCTGATGGTTTTGTGCGAATTCGAGCATCTTGCTAACGGCTCCCCTGCTTGACTCTTTTTTTCTAGCATCTTGCTAACGGCTCCCCCTCTTGATCTTCTGTGTTTACGGGCATCTTGCTAATGGCTCCACCCTCTAGATTTTCGGTGTTTTCAAGCATCTTGCTAACGGCTCCTCGTCTTGATTTTCTTTGTTGTCGAGCATCTTGTCAACGGCCCCCCTCTTGATGTTTTATGTTTTCGAACATCCTGCTAACGGCTACTAGTCTTGCCTTTGCGCGTTTTCGAGCATCTTGCTAACGGCTACCCCGTCTGATTTTCTATGTTTTCGAGCATCTTGCTAACGGTTCACCCTATTGATTTTCTACGTTTTCGAGCATCTTGCTAACGGCTCCGCCCTCTGGAATTTGTGTGTTTTCGAGCATCTTGCTAACGCCTCCCCCTCTTGATTTTCTTTGTTTTCGAGCATCTTGCTATCGGCTCCCTTTCCTGATTTTGTATGTTTTGGAGCATCCTGGTAACGGCTCCTCCTCTTGATTTTCTGTGTTTTCGAGCATCTTGCTAACGACTCCCCCTCTTGATGTTCTGCGTTTTCGAGCATCTCGCTAACGGCTCCCCCTCCTGATTTTCTTTGTTCGAGCATCTTGCTAACGGCTCCTCGTCTTGATTTTCTTTGTTTTCGAGCAGCTTGCTAACGGCTCCCCCTGTTGATGTTGTGCGGTTTCGGGCCTGTTGATTTTGTGCGTTTTTGAGCATCTTGCTAACAGCTCCCCCTCTTGATTTTCTGTGCTTTCGAGCGTCTTGCAAACGGCTCCCTCTGATTAGCATCTTGCTAACGGCTCCCCCTCCTGATGCTCTGTGTTTTCGGACATCTTGCTAACGGCTCCCCCTCATGATTTTATGTGTTTTCGAGCATCTTGCTGGCGGCTCCCCCTCTTGATATTGTGTGTTATCTTGGTACCGGTTCCCCCTCTTGATTTTCTTTATTCTCTTTTTTTCCGCGCATCTTGCTAACGGTTCACCCTATTGATTTTCTATGTTTTCGAGCATCTTGCTAACGGCTCCCCCCTCTTGATTTTGCGTGTTTTCGAGCATCTTGCTAACGGCTCCCCCTCTTGATTTTCTTTGTTTTCGTGCATCTTGCTAACGGCTCTATGTTTTGGAGCATCTTGGTAACGGCTCCCCCTCTTGATTTTCTTTGTTTTCGAGCATCTTGCTAACGGCTCCCCCTAAACCCTAAGTTCTGAACCCTTAACCTTTTGTTCTAAATATGAAGGCCAGCGCTTGGGCTTGCAGGCTTTCACCGTGAATCCGGCCTGCAAGGCCTAAAGCGGATTTCAGCGATCCCTACAACCCTAAATCCTGAATCCTGAACAATGCACCCTCACTTACTGAAAAGCCTTTGAGAACCAACCCAATAAAAGAGCTCTGGCACGGCAGCCTTATCCAAAGAATCATCAAACATAGAACCCTGCATGACTTGGGTTTGATTTCAGGAGACGGTGGCATCGGCTTCCTTGTCAGTGGAGGGCATGGAAGGCCTGTTCGCTCAGTTTTTGTCGCAGCATTGCTTCAGCAGTCTGCTTGGAGGGTCGGGGGACTTAGTAAGTAACTAGTTCATTAAAGCCCTACCAGCCCTTGTAATCGCTTTTCGGAGTCTCTAAACCCTAAACCATCTAAGCCCTAAGCCATTTATACCCTAAGCTTTAAACTCTGAAATAATTAAATTTTAAGCACATAGTAGCTCCAATTAAAAAATGCAATAAGCAATCATAATCATAATCATAATAGTGACAATGATACATTAATAAATATCATACCAAGAATTACCCAAAGGGTCCACATATACTACCATTCTGGAATTCGGTCCCGAAAGACCATCCCTACAATGGTTTTGAAGACCTGATTCCATAATGGTAGTATATATGGACCCTCCAACCCCTACACCCCTAAACCCCTAAACCCTGAACCCTGAATGATACTGTTGATGGTCAAAATCCTGCATTACCCATAATAAGGAATATACCATAATTCCCATAGTTTAGGGTCCTTAAGGTAATGCAGGATTTTGATCATCAGCCGTAGTACTCCCTTCGTCGGAGTCTCTTGGTTGTAGAGTAGAGGCCAGAAAGTTGGAACATCATTCTCCTGGTGCCCTTAAGGTAAAGTATAGGGGATCCTAGCACAAATCCTCCTAAACCCATGTTCCAACTTTCCGGGATTCACTATAGCGCTCCGAGGTCTCAGCTTCGACGAGGTCTTTCATGAGGAGGGTGTGGAGGCTCATTGGGTCTCCTAACCCAGACCCCCGGAAGGATCTGGAAAGTAGATCCCCTAATTTGGGGCCCTATACTACTAAGTACTTTTTGGATCCTCCCGGGGGTCTGGGAAGTTCTCGAAGGTTAGGGTTTAGGGTTTAAGGGTTTAGGGGTTTAGGGGTTTAGGGCTTAGGGTTGCTATGCTCTGTTTTCAGTATAACCTGATAGTGCTCTAAGAAGTTGGTGTGCCTAGTTCTTTTGATGGTTAGTACAGTCTAGCTCCACTTGAGTATTCAAAACACCATTTGTGTATATTTATTTGTTATCAAGAGTATTTTGTTTTGGCTCTAATAGGGTTTCGGTTTCAGGTGTAGGGTTTGGGGTTTAGGGTTTCTGGTCTAGGTTTTGGGGTTTGGAGGTTCAGGGGGCTCGCGGTTGGGATTTAGGGTTCAGGGTTTCCAAGGTTTCAGGGTTAGGGGTTCAGGGGTGAGGGTTTGGTGTTTCTTCTTTCGGGTTTGGGGTTAGGTTTCAGGGTTTAGGGCTGGGGCTCCGCGCAAGGTTTCAGGTTTCTTGCTTATTTTGTCGTTTTGGCTTTCCCGTATCTGTTCTATATGTGGATATACGCATGTACTATACATACATCATCAAGGATAATCATAGCAACTTCAACCTTTTGATCGCAGGAAGAAGCAGTTGTTTTGTGCGTGTTTTCCTCCTTTTTTGGAGGATTTAGGGTTTAGGAGTCCAGCTCCGAAACCACCCTGTGGCCCAATTCTGCACGGGTCTCGATTTGGGCCTCCGCTGTGCCTTCCGCACCTGGTTCTTATGGAAGCAGTGCATATGACTGCGACTGTGACAGCATTGACTTGGAGAGGGATGAGGAGTCACTGGCAGCGGCTTCCCCAGCCTCCCCGGCGAATCCTGGACCGTCCTCCGGACACACAGCGGCCTCCAGTCGGCACTCTTTGTGGGGACGAGGCAGCGACGCTGCCCCGAAGATGTTGGTCCGGGCAGGTCTTCGATGCGCCACGCGGCAAACCTCCGACACCCGAAACCGCACATGGCCAAACCCTAAGCACCCCACCATGCCCCAAAAAGCCAGAAGCACCCACGCCCGAACAAAGCAAGCGCTGGTAATACCATGAAGAGCATCAGGACATTCATTCAATAGCAACATGTAGAATAGTAGCAGTCATAGTATATGGTCATGTATTCTTACTGTATGTTTACCATATATCTTATTTGGAGTAGCCGATGCTTTGCTTCGAGGTCATGAGACAGGTACGGGGTGACCTCATTGAGTTGGACAAGAAGGGGGCCGCTCGCCTTTGTAGAAAACTTCGGCTCTACCCATAATTAGGGGTACCTTAGGGTTCCTTTAAAGGGTTACTATACGGGTACTATAAGGGTTCCTTTAAAGGGCTCTGTAAGGGTATCAGGGTATAGAGTTTCCAATAAATTAGGCTCATTATTGCAATAGCAGAATAACGGACTGGATGTTCTGCAGTGTGTTTCTTATTCTTGGCTGTAAACTCAACTTTTCAACTTTTTGGGGTTCTTATAAGGTAGTCGATTCTGAAAGTTTCAACTTTTATTTCCCTGGATGTTGGGCCAGTGAGGTTTAAGGGTTTTAGGGTTTCGGATGGGAGTTCGTTCTCCTGTCAGCTTATCGAATCCACTTTTTTTGGAGGAGTGGGCTTTGGGGCCCTGTTTGGAGCCCGGAGAAAGAGATTAGGGTTTAGGGTTTAGGGTTTACTTGATTGAATTCCACGGTACATGCACTACCCTAGGGATCAAAATAGCCCAATAGACTTATATAGTCTGGTCTTTGTGCCCAAAAGCCTCAATATATGAGTCCTTAGATCCCTAGGGCTAGAAGGAGGCCTGCAACCCAGGGGTCTAAAATTCAATCATCGGTTTGGAGCGCTGAGGGCCGAGGGTTCCCCGAATCCCGTTAGTAGCTGAGTGGATACACTTTACCCACTATAAACTGAAAGTGTAGACTTTTTGGGATAATATTTCACTGAACGTGTACACTTTTGGGGGCTTATGAACTCAGCAACTAAGTCCCCGAGAGGATGGAGACACTCGAACCTGCCGCTATTAACGGATACGTTGCAGTCTACCACCCAGAGAGCCCAATACCCCTTAATTAAGGAATATAGCTTAAATCATAATATGAAGCCCTATTATGATTTAAGCTATATTCCTTAATTAAGAGGTATTGGGCTCTCTGGGCAATTCCGGGATTTACTTTATGGATGTCCCCGCCTCAAGCCAGACCTGAACCCCACATAGCCTAGCCTTTTAGGGTTTAGGGTTTAGGGTTTTTTGCAGGACTTATACAAGGAAGTCATGAATAAGGAGCCCTAAACAAGTAGGTTCTGTCGTGTTCAAGTACGCTCTAAACACTAGACCTACTAAGCAACCGGGCAGGCGGAAGAGAGATTTTAAACAAAGACCTCCTGAACCCGAGCTTAGGGTTTAAAGTGAACCCCGGAAAGTTGGAACATGGTTTTTGGAGGATTAATGCTGGGATCCCCTATACTTTACCTGAAGGCCATGAGGATATTGATGTTCCAACTTTCTGGCTTCTACTGTAGGGCTTTAGGCTTTCGGGTTTCGAGTTTAGGGTTTTCGGCCGCAGCAGACTGGGTCTTCGGACTTCAGTGTTATGTCTCTGCTACAGGTAAAACCCTAAACCCTAAACCCTAAGCCCTAAATCCTAAACCCTAAGCTCTGAGCCAAATCGCTGGGAAAGGGAGTTTCCAGCGAAACAGATCTGTTTGCAGATCTCTCTGGGTCAACTTAGAGAGCAGAAGAGTCGTGTGTTTAGTTTACGGTTTATGATGGTTTACAGTAAACCCCACAAAGTTGGAAACCGGATTAAGGCCAAATAGTGCTGGGATTCCGTATATATTACTCTTAGGGATTGAGGCTATGGGGTTTCCAACTTTTTGGCTTCTACTGTAAGTTTATGGTGAGGGTTTAGGGTTTAGCAGCTCTAGGGTTTGTAGGAGTCGAGAGGTTTCCTGAAGATCTATCTTCAAAGATCCGGATCCAGCTCCCCAGAAAGAAACCTTAATGCCCCAGACCACTGGGAGGATCCAAAGAGTCGATATGGGGGTTCCTATAAAGTACTGTAGTAGTAGAGGTACTAGAATTCTGGGTCCCTCTTTCTGCTGGCAGTAGAAGCATATGTAGATGTGTATGTAAGTATGTATGTATGGAGCGGTCTGCACAATGCGAAGTACTTTCTCGTTAAAGCCCCTGCATATGTATGTATTTATATATATATATATATACAAATATTTTTTCTTTTATACATACATACCCCGAATTCTGATTCTTGTGGCTCCTGTCTTTAAATCCGCGAACTTAACACCCTTGTTATCGAGTCCTCATAGAGCCCTTCTAGAACGTGGACGGGACGTCGCAGCCCGGACCTCCGACGCGCGCCCGCCCAGCCCAGGATCTTGTGGGCAAAAGCATTCGCATTGGAGATCTCCATGTCCGGATCCCAGAGAGTGATATACTGGGCTTTGGAGTAACATACTTTAATACTTTTTTCTTAAAGGAACCCTTATGAAATAGAAGTTTATACTTTTTTCTCCCTGGCTACTTAAAAGCCCAGTATAGGGGTCGGAATAATTCCCACTAGTATTCCTTAGGGCTCCTTATCCATAAATATATACTATAAGGGACCCCCAAACCCTAGTGAAATGATGAAGGCAGGCCCATGTATTGGCCAACACCCTGAAGAGCCGGGATAATTCAGGAAGCAAAATTTCGGGATTAGGTTTAAATGTTGTTTGAGTTTCGGAGGATTCAGGGCTTTCGGATCTAGTATGGTTTACGGATGAACATACTCCACGCAGCATTAGCTGGGCCAGTCTTGGGTCTACAGAAAGTCTTGAAAGCAAGTCCACTAGGCCCCATATATATATACACACACATACACACATACACACATACACAGACACACACAGACACACACAGACACACACACACACACACCCACCCACCCACCCACCCACCCGAACAATCGAGGAAAGAGGGCAAGGTAAGCCTTTAACCCTATATCCCTTAGATATTAAGCCTTCTTGATCCCAAAAAGAAAAACCTTCTTGATCCACTACGCNCCCACCCACACACACACGCACACACGCACACACGCACACGCACACGCACACACGCACACGGCACGCATACACACCATCCCGAGACGAACGCCGTCGGACCCGCTTACATCCTCCCGAACGCGAAATCTTCCCCGGCAAACAGATTCGGCGGCCAAAATCGCCCTCGCTCCAGCAACTTGGCCTGCACGACCCATAAACCCTAATATAGGGGCCTTAATCATTACCTAGACTATTTTGAGATCCTTACTATATTTCTAGTATAATATACCCAAAACCCCTTTCCAACTATTAAGCGCCTACATTAAACCCCTAAATCGAATATTACAATGCCGTGCTGGCACACTGGTAGGTTCGGGGTGCTTGCAACCGAATTGTAATTGTAACTGCAACTACCCAGTCCCCCGGTAGGATCTGGCAAGTAGAACTCCTAATTTGGGACCTTATACTACTACAGTAAAGGAACTCCCTTACGGGATTATTTACTTTCTAGATCCTCCCAGGTGTCTGGGTATAGCGCAGCGATAAGGCCCCTAATTTAGGTAGTTAGGGTAAAACTGAGTGATCGGTACACAGCTATAAATGCTGCAGAGTCGAAGTACAAACCTCCGGGGTTTCGATGCCATATTAGATCGGGGAAACAACAGCGAGACTGATGCCGTTGTGGCTGCAGGCTTCCGAAACTTGAGCTTCAATTATTGGTTTAGGGTTGCCCGCCCCTCACCTCTTTCTTCCCAGACCACGAAAAGGATCTAAAAGTCGAAGTCCGCTTTAAAGTTCAGGGTTGAGACGGGCAACAATGGCACTATGCGGGTTCAGATACTGTGCTTCTCACGGCTGCAGTTTTTGTGATGCTTTACTCAAGGAACCCCCAAACCCTAAACCCAAAACCCTGAGAAAAAAACACTCGACCCCAAAACATGAGATCAGGGTCGTACGCAGCCAAAAGTTTCGATGCTTGGGGGTGAGGCATGAGGACCTTGGGGTTCTTGTAGGTTTTAGAGGATACTCCACGAGGTAGTATACCTTCAAATAGTCTACCATAACTATAATCTGCTTTTTTTAAATGTTGGCTCATATCATAAAACCAATATAGAGACCCTACAAAAAGCAGGTTTTGGATTAAGATACGCCTTCAGGGAGGCTTATGGCCACTAGGGGCTTCAACAGGAACCAGTTTCGTCACCTGCATAAGGTCCGCGTGAGGCTAGCTGGGTTCTTACTTCACGCTACATGGGTACCTAGAAGTATAGAGTCTATGTTAGTGATTTGGTGAGTGTAGATTAGATATTGCTCCTTTCACACATGCGTGAGTATGTATTCGGGGTTGGATATTGGGTGCACCAGGAATCAAACCCGATGTCCACGAGTGGTGTGTCCGAGGTCCACAAATAGTTTATACACAGTTTCAAGTTCAACAAAGTTGTGAAAAAAAACATGCAAAGAGATTTGAGGGCTCATGGGTACGTGTAGGTGATATGCATGGCAGCTACAGCTGTGCTCGTCGGTTTTGGTTAGAACCCCAATGCTTGCAAACGTTACATGGGAGTTTCCGAAAATAGGGGACCCTAATATAGTACCTTAAGCAGTAGGATCCTTATTATAAGGACCCCGAAATACGGACGCCTTTATTTTCGGAAACTCCCACATACAAAAGCCCATGTCATGTGATTCCAGCTTTCGTAGTTCTAGCGGATCCTGGAGGAGGCCATTCAGGGAGATATGGGAGTTTCCGAAAAGTAGGGGCACCTTGTTTGGGGGTCCCTAAGGATCCTTCTATTCCCAGACCCCCGGGAGGATCTAGAAAGTAGATCCCCTAATTTGGGGCCCTATACTACGAAGGGTACTTTATAGGAACCCCCATTAAGGGATCTACTTTTTGGATCCTCCCGGGGGTCTGAAGTTTAGGACACGACACGCAGCAGGGCAAAGAAAGAGCAGAGAAGATCCTTCTCTCCCCACAATTTCAGGAGGAACATCGGGACCTCATTTTCGGCCGAGGGATGCTGGGGACACTCTGTCGGATGTGCCAGCTAGGGAGGGACACCGTACAGCATGTTCAAGCACTGGTCAAACGTACAAAGCATCGGGGCTGGAATGGAGGCGGCCATTGCCAATGACCGTGAACGGGAAGGTGAGTGGGCAGACCTTGTTCGGGCATGTCCTGCAAATCTCAGAAAACACGCCGGACTGGCAATCGGTCACTGAGATCTGCGACCCGACACCCTAAACTCGTTTCTCTGTTGTGGCTTCCTTTGCAGGGTATCCCCAAGAACATATCCTTAAGAGCCCAAGTACCGAACTAGTAGGGTTTCAAGGTCCAAAAACCACTCAGAGTAGGGATTTCGGGACCTACTTGAGGTTCATGAGACGTAGTAGGTACAGTAATAAGTACCTTAATTGGGGTCATAAGTAATTGTGAATATGGATACCTCATTTACAACCTTAGTTACTAAGTCCCATGAACCTTCAAGTAGAGACTTATTATTTGGGTACTGGGACCCTTTGTTTATGTTTTTTGTTCTTGCTTATCTCGAAACCCTGGGACTCAAAATAGCCCAAAAGCCTTATTATGGTCTTTGGTCTGAGTCTTAGAGCCCCGGGGAAAGGGAGTAGAGATGCCCGCAACCCTAAAGCATGAACCGTAGATGCACGGCATCGTAAGCCCCATATCCTCGACCCTCGACCATGAGTTTAGGGACCTGCGCAGCAGAGAAACACAGAATTTTGAAGCCTCATATGGGGGCCTAAATAATTACCAATACTATTTGGGGTGGGGGGGGGGTCCTATTTAGAATTATGGTATAATATATACCCCAAAACCCTATTCTAATTATTAAGGCCCCTATATTATCCGTGTAGGACATGACAAAAGTGAACTTAATGTTAAGGTGCCGTTTACAGGCCTCTACCTGTACGTATCAACATCATTCGATCATCCTCAGGATTTGGGCCAATGTGGAGGTCCTCCGCATCAGGCCGGTTATTACAGGGGTCGGAGAGTTTAGTGTTGCTAACACGTTGTCATAATTTTCGGATTCTTTTTCTTGTGTGTGTGTGTCTTTTTTTTGGGGTTTGCGGTTTTTGTAAGTGGGCATTTGAGGGGTGGGTTGGGGGGGTGTGGGGGAGGTTCGGTGTTGTGGGAGGGGATGCAGATTCTCTCCAAGCCCACTCTGACTCTAAACTCTGACTGAGCTCTGAAAGCTGTTGAGCAGGTTCTGGATCCTAAGCCCGGAAACCCTAAACCCCAAACCCCCTAAACCCTAAACCGTAGAAGCCTTACATCATGAGACAGAAGGTCGATGCCAGAATACGCACATGGGCAGAACAAGGCTAGGCAAGGCTTTACCAATTACAAGTGCGGGTTTTTCGAGTTAGGAGCCTGATGGTGAACTTTACCATCTGCGTTGAGGTCCCTTCTTTCCTGAAACTCTCTTTCGACTCATATGTCACAGGACACCTGTGACTGAACTCTATAATTGTCGTTTCTGCCAGTTAGGAAAGGATGAAGCGAATCGTTGAAACCTGACTACCAAGACTACCGTGAAGGTTTAGCAACTCATTTCTCCCACCATGGCTTGCAATATTGCACCGCAGGGGAGGTGACATGCGACTTCTTCTCACCTTTAAGGCGCGCAGGGGTACTGCGGGGTCGGACGAACTAGTAGCGATATCCCTGTCCAGCATGTATGTTACTGCTTTAGGGTTGCGGAGTTGACGGTCTTGCGTTGAGAGCGATGGGGTTTCCGGGCCCCGTAGATACCAGCATGTGGCTTAAGATAGGTCTTGCTTTAGGTTCCGTTTTTTGGATCCCCTAAACCCTAAACCCTAACCCTAAACCCTAAAGAACGAAGTCGGGTCAGATTAGCCAGAGCTCGGTTTCTGTCCCGGACCTGGCGATGTGTGGCTTCACTTGTACTTGGAGGATTATGGGACTTAGTAACTTGAAAGGTTCCTTAAGGTGTTCCTTAAAGGGTTCTATAAGGGATCTATAGGGTTTAGGGTTTTAGGGTCTACTTAAAGGGTCATGAGACTTAGTAAGTACATTTACAAGTACCTTAATTGGGGTTATAAGTATTTGTAAGTATAGTTACCTTAATTATAACCTTAATTATATTCCTAGTTGCTAAGTCCCATGACCCGTTAAGTAGCATTTGTGATTCAGACGCTGCTTGTCGAGTAACAAGCTTGCAGGCTTGATGTGTAATAGGCGGTGGGGGGGGGTTCAAGCGATCCTGTCTAATCGGTGAAACAAACGAACCGTTTGAGGGTCTTCCAGGCATGTTGTTGTGTGTAAGGGCGTTTGGGTGAGATATCCCTTATTTTTTGGCTTACTTGAAGAGAGGAGCTTATGTTTTCTTGGTCTCTGCGAAAGCCCCCGGAGACCAACACAAGGACTTCGTCTAGCCCCATTTCCCGAGGAAGCTGAAATGATAAACAAACCCTCAACCCCTAAACCCCATACGGTGGGCCTCAGAAAGTTGGAACATTGATTTAGGATGATTAGTGCTAGGATTCCCTCTACTTTACCTTAAGGGCATGAGGATAATGATGTTCCAATTTAAGAGCCTCCGGCTCAAGCCGCCGACCCCGTAGGAGTCAGAGAAAGGGCGATAGCGGAGGGAGTACGGAAAGTCTAAATCCCAGCTCCGTCGCTTCCGGGACGCCCTCTGGGTTTTTGGGGTTTGTGGGGGGGTTTAGGTTAGGGGTTTAGGGGTGCAAGGGGTTTAGGGGTTAGGGGTTTAGGGGCTTGGGGGCTTAGGGGCTTAGGGGTTTAGGCGCTTGGGGGTCTGGGG
>BGNK01005642.1:0-10877 GCA_003297005.1 Symbiodinium sp. clade A Y106
GATAGATATGTGGCTGCCCCCTTCCACTAGCGAAGATGAGATATCATGCCGATTGATATTCCGTCATTCAGAGAAAAGACAGCCAAAAAGGTAGGTACATGAGGGGGGGGTAGCATATAGATATAACATATATGTATAAAAGTACATGTACACACTGTACACATCCAGGCCCTCCCTGGGCGCGTGCCATCTGCTGCAGGCTCGGCCGTCGCGCGGCACTGCCCGGTGGCCCAACCTCGGCCGATCGAAATCTTTGGATGTTCGCTTTCAGACCCAACGACGGAAACGTTGAAAATGTGGGGTGTTGGCTTTAGAATCGTGGGTTTAGGGCTTCGGGTGGTACATGAAATGCCAAGATCATGAGCAATAGCACGGCGATGGCTTCCTGGCATCACTGGTCACTCAACTGACGGAGTTTAGTATCATGTACTGTACTATGGTATCCTTAGTATACTTATGAAATATGACGGTAATCGATAGTATATGATATTATATTATAGTATATGATGGTTCGTTAGAGTACACTATGGTATATTTTAGTACATTATGGTATACTATAGTACATAATGTTGTGCTTGAGCCGTGGGCTGCCGCGAGGACCTCCAGCGTCATTGCTTTTGCCGCGGCAGCCTCGTCGCCGCCTCGCCTGGCTACCTCCAAGAAGAGAGAACTGGTTAAGGGTTTAGGGTGTGGGTTTTAGGTTGTAGGCTTTTAGGGTTTAGGGTTCAGGGTTTAGGATGTAGGGGCGTGAAGATCAGAATGTAGAGCTTAGGTTTAGGGTTTTGGGCTCTGGGCCAAGCCAGGCGTTTGCAATGATTTGCGCTTGAAACGCACGTTGTGAGTGGCACTGAAGCTTTGGGGTTTCAACCCGACTCAAGCTTCACTGAAACCTTTACCAGAGTCGCCTGCCGCTGCCACGTGGGTCCGAAAGGCAAGCAGCCATGGACGGCAACCTGGGTTTCTGGTCTGGACGTGCAAGGATCCAAGATGTCCAAGCATGCCAGGACAAGGAGGTTCTGAAGGTTTTCATACAATCTCCAAAGTACTGTAGACAACAGATGCAATGGCGTGGAGCTCGAGCCAAAGCCAAATTCACAGATGAAGCTCACACTAGTGCAGCCTGCCTTCGCTGTCTTTCCTGACATGACGCATAATACCGCAGATCATGCAGTGCCGCACGCGGGCATGCAGACTTGGACGCTTCACTCCGGGGCCCTATCGCAAAGTGCGGTGTGCTCCTCGAGAAACCTCGCAGCCAGCATCAGAGGCTAGAGACTCTCGAAGCTATGTAAGTATCATGTAAACATAAATATAGGCATAAATACATATATATATATATATTTATTTATTTATTTATTTATTTATATACAGACAAAACGAGAAATGCATAAAAAGATATACAGAAATAAGATATAGAGGCATACTATTGTGTGTATATACATATATAGAGGTATATACGTATATGTATATAGAGATATACAGATATTATACAGATGCTGTATAGATAGTATATAGATTCTAAGTAGATATTACCTAGATATCACACCGACAGGTATTATGTAGATGTTATATTGCGTATAAAGATAGATTGATATATATATATATATATATATACAGATAGATAGATAGATAGAGAGATAGAGCGATAGATAGGTAAGTCAACTCTTGGGACAAGTTCTTGGGCTCCGGGCTCCTTGTAGAGCTTCTTATAAGTAAAGCCCTGGCGCTCCGTTTGCAGCGACCTTAGCGGCAGTTCTGCGCGGTCCGCGTGCAGAGCCCAGCGGTTTGGGGTTCGTGCTTGAGGAGCTTTAGGGTTCTGGGTGTAGGATTTAGGATTTAGGGTTTAGGGTTTAGGGTTTGGGCTGTGGGATATATTTTTGTTTGAACGCCTTTTTCCGACTATCTCGAAAAAAACTCTACCACCTACGAGGATGCCATGATAAGCAGCGTTCCAAAATGCAATGTCACCCGTTGGTTGGTCGGCTCTGAAACACCAGAGTCCTGAGACCCCCCCAACTCCCCACTGCGTGCCCGAAGCAAAGCTTCGGATCAGTTCTGGGCTCGATGATGCTCAGAGTGTGGAGCTGGCTGATGACGGTCTCCTGTGCACTCAAATTCTGGTACTCGCGGTTTAAGTCCTGGTTCGGGCTCTCAGTCTAGGGTCAGGATTTCGAGCAATTGGGGTCAAGGCCCCTCCCTCTAGCTACCTGCAGAGGCTGTGTAGAAGTGTCACGCCTCGTGATCTTCAGGCTCCCGATGTCGGGTGTGCTTGAAGCTTGACCCGTGGGTCGCTCCAGGGATCTAGAGAGCTTGACTGGGGTTAGGCAGCACATCCCCTGCAAATTAGGAGAATTACCCGCCGCTGAGTCCTCCTCCATGACCATGGGTTTCTTCTCCTTGTTGCTCTTCACACACTTGACAAACCTGCGGATGGCACGGGCAGGCCAGCATGGATACCCAAAAAACCCAAACCACGAAACCCTTCGATATGCATGCTAGCTTCCTGAGAAGTCGTCCATGTTGAGCTGGAACAAACACTGTAAACATCAACCTTCGATTTAGTTTGACCTCAATCATCTGGCAACATCTGGCAATCGTCTGTTCTCGTTCGGATTGTCAGGCTGCTTGCACAAATCCCTACACAAGCCCGGGAACCCAGAGACCTTTAGAGCCTCTAAGGCTTTGGGTGGTTTCGGGTTTAGGGCTCTAGGGCTCTTCTTACGGACGGCTTCAGGGCGTTGGGGCTTTTGGGTCCAGGTCTTAGCCTGGCGGACAGTCTGCGAACAAACTCGCGAGAAAAGAACAGGCACGGCCGGCCCTGTGGTCATCCGAGAGTTAATACGGTTGATGATATAAATCCCGCATTACCCTAAGCCTGAGCAATGGGAATTATATGGTATATTCCTTATTATGGTTAGTGCAGACTTGTCCAGGAGCGCTTGCTTGTACTTACTTCAAGGTTTCGAAGTATGATCCGGAACCCTAGCGAGTAGGATCGATAGTTGTCCATGCTTCTATCTTGCTTTTCCTGGGTTTCAACCACCCCCCGAGTTCACATGAAGACGCAGGGCTATTACCAGAGGGCCGACATACGAAGAAACGAAGATGTGGGCCTTAACGATCAAAGTAACACTAAAATTAGTAATAGTAATAGTAACCCCTCTGTAGGCGGCCCAAAAACATGCTACTATCACCGCAATGCGCCGAAGCCGAAGCAATCTTGGTGGCGCGCTTGGGCTCGCTGGATCGCAACCTCAGATGCGTCGCGGCTTCAGGGCCCTGAGTACTCCCGTAAATCTTGGGCGTACGGTTTAGGGTTTCGGCTTTCAGTGCACGTGGGTTTGGGTTTAGGGTAAGAGATTAAGGTCACTTACTGTCCGGCGTCGAGAGTTTAGGGTTTAGGGGTGTTCAGGTTTAGGAGTTTGGGTTTTTCAGCATTTGGGCATGGCAACCCAATCTCCCAGCAACATCACGTCCAGAACAAGCATCAACACAAGAACCATAGTGGCTCCTTGTGACAGATTGCGCTGCGAACAGCTCGACATACTAGCCTTCTTGGAACTGCGGCCCTAACCAGATGTCCAGAATCCTTCAGTGATGGCAGCAACGCAAGTTACGAGGCTCCGGCAGCGTGAACAGCGCAGACACGGACCGCAGCAGCTGTGCAGCGATGAAGCCCTTCTTTGGCCTGGTAGCACTATTGGGGCCTAGGGGCCTTAATCATTAGAAAAGGGTTTTGGGTTATATTATTTATTATACTCACAATGAGGAACCTCCAAATAGTATTAATAATTATTTAGGCCCCTATGTTATGGTCATCGTCGTGGCTATAGCAACAACAACAACAGCAGCAGCAGCGGCGATGTGGATGGTGACGGCCACGGTTATGGAGATGACGGTTGCAAACAAGAAGTGATAACAGCAATCCGTCACAATATGATCATCATTACAATGACAATGAGCCTGCTAATTACGCTAGCAGCAGTCAAGCAAATGTGATTATCACTGCTAGCCGCGTCACAAACAACACCTCGAATATGAACCGCAGTATAATCATATTCTGGTACGAGTAGAAGCAGAAACACGTGCTAACTTTGCCAACGAAAATTTAATTCTTAGCTCCGGAGATATCTGGAGCAGTGCAGGGCTTGAGTTGTCGACTAGACTTGCAACATGAGCGGAAACATTGGAACCTCGGCTAGCCAAGCCCAGCAGTGGACTTGAACGCTGTTACTGCCACCTTCTTCCTGCAGCTGGACTAAGTCATTCAATCAGAAGCTACGTCCGAATCCTGAAAGTCCATGAGCCTCCATCGAACCTGCAAAGCGCCACATTCGACATTCCACCAAACACCGAAATCCCGAACTGCAGACGCTGAACTCCTGCGTTGCTTCCGGGCCGTCACCTTGCCATCCCAGCAACTCCGTCAATCCCGAGGCAAGCACTTGTCAGTGGGAGCGGACTCGTTTAAGGAGCCTGCTTGAAGCCCGCTGAGGCAGGGAGGACGAAGCTGACAGTGTGGCAAGAAGAGCAATGATACTGGCACCAGTCGTTCATGCTAACCAAAGCGGCAAAATCAGCTCAGCACAAAAGCCCCACACCCTAAACCATACACCTGGACACAACCCTCCTTTGAAGTCATGATGCATGCGACAGCCCACCTTGCATCGTTTCCCGGACGAAGGCTTTGCTGCTCCCGAGGAGGAGCTGAACATGAGGCGCTCTTGCTCGGGGGCTAGGGCTTTTGTGGGGGGCATGGCCCATCTCAGCATATGCAAACCTCTGAGGGCCACAGGTTGGTTTCCAAAATTTCCGGCACCTGGACGACCTCGGCCGGCATGATGTCCATGTTCTTCTCCCTGAAGTGGTTGGTGTTGTAGCGTACCTCTGGCGTTTCGGCTCAAGGGCTGGGCAATGGAAAGAAAACTGCCAAGAGCCGCAGTCGTTTTGCTGGCCGAATGCACAAAACCTCTGGTACATTTGCATGTTCTTTTCGGTTTTCGGGAACGTGCACAGCGCACCGGGCAACAGGAGTGCAGAATCTCGAAATGCTCCCTCGCCGCCATCTTTGGCTCCACGTAGCACTTGGCAGGACTCTTTCCGAACCTGACACTCAAGCTTTAAAGATTTAGGGCTTAAGAGGTCTTTCGTGGATGTAGGGTTTAAGGGGTCTCTACAAAGGGTACTGTAAGGGCGGCTAAGGGCCTCAAGCCTCAGGTTCGGGGGAGGGCGGGCCCATGACTCTGAAAGCTTTGCTCAAGTCCAGATAGCAAGCCAAGAGCCTCTGATAGCTGCAGAGGTTTCGCGGATTGCTATACGGGCCTTAATAATTAGAATAGGGATCTATAACAAGGTTCTATACTAGGGGCCTTCATAATTAGAAGAGGGTTTTGGTTTGGAACCACCCCGTTCATTTCCCACCCCCCCGCCCGGCCCCCCTTCATTTTACCTGTTTTTTCCTGCTGTTTTTGGCCTTTTCCTCCCCACCTCCCCGGTGCCCCCTCCCTGCCCTGCCCCCCTCTGCCTCCACGTTTTCTCCCTCCCATCAGTCCGTGGCTCCATCTCTGAGTTCAGGGTCAGAGGAGTTCTGATTTTGAAATCAGGGGCCATCCTTTGAGATCTGATTTTAACATCCCCCACTTCCCCCACCTCTCTTCTGCTGCCCTCCGTCCCTTGCCCCATTCCCTTTCACTTCTGCATCCGCTCTGCTCTTTCACATTACAGAAGCAAGTCGACGAGTTGTCACAGTGCTGGCCTCCGGCAAGCCGAGGCGGGCGGCGTAGCGTTAAAATTATGATAAGGAACCCCCAAAATAGCATAGGTAATTATTTAAGGCCCTATGTTAGGCTAACCGGGCTTACCGCAAGGCCAAGCTTCATGACTTGTCGGCTCTTTCCATGACCCGTGAACCCGTGAACCGCTGGCAGCCGAGTCCGTGACCGTCGGTGGCAGGACTGCGTGAAGGCCTCAAAACGCGTGCCAGAGTGCAAGAACTGCCGCCAACGAGAGCTGCTGTAGGTTGTATGAAACGGTAGGGGTAAATAAATAATAGCTCGGTCCTTGTGTGCCACGGACAAGCATCCGGAAGCTTTTGTGAACAAGAGCTGCAGTGCACGTTGCTCATATCCCTCAGCTGCTGCAGTGTTTGCAACCACTGACTTGAGAATACTTGAGGAAAGACCTCTGCTGTTGTCGGAATTAAAGCTTCTGGAATCTGGAAGCTAAGCAGGCAGTTCCGGGAGAGACGGGCTTGAGTGGCAAAGTGCAGAAGATGCCAATACCATGTCTGCAATGGTTGAGGCTGGTTTATGCTCTCACAACTCGGACTTGCCGGATCAGGTCTCAAGGTCTCACCTGCAACAGCACTGGGTGACACATGTGACCCCCAGTCGAGTACAAACAACACTGGCAAGGTCTGCAAGAAGGTGGGGGCACCACACGTGGGCTCTTACAGACTTTGCTGAGCAGACGGTTGGCCTGTCTCATCTCACATGGAAGAGCCACAGCGGTCCATCCAGCGCAGGTCCTGGCTGCCTGGCCAGGGCACGTCCTCCCTCTTCTTCTTCCGGACGAAGACACACGCAGCTTTCATCTGCCTGTACGTGCGAGCCGCCGCCCGAACCACCTCCCAGTCGCTGTTGCGTGTCAGCCGCACGGTGGGGGACCGACCTCGTCGCTTGCCCTCTACTACTGCGACTGCCGATGGTGTTGAAGCCGTCCTGGGTGCACTGGACTTTGCAGCCTGGTCAGATCTCCAGGCTCCTCCGAACCAGTCTCGTGCGGCAGCCGCAACTGTGTCGCGAACGGCATGCTGCTGCTCAGTGGCGGCGGGCTTTCCTTGTGTAGGCCCTGGCCAGCTAAAGTTGTCGCTTCCTCGGCCTGCGGGCTGCCAAGTAGTGACGGCAACCTTGTGCTCACTGGGCTGGAATTCTGTCGACTCATGATGTGACTCATGGCTCAAACCTCACATGCCTCACGCAAGCCTTCAACCAAATCGCGAGCGATGGCACGCTTCAAGTCGGCGCGGCGTGCCGCCTCCTTCGCTGGCAAACAGAAGCACGCCTGCGAATTCCGAGGAGGCCGGGCAACACCCAGGGCCACGCAGAAGGCCTCGGAGAAGTCGACGCACTGCGCCGGATGCAGCGGTACTCGGAAGCTACCCATATTGAATCCAAACGGTCCAAGAGCATGTTTACCTCATTCTCTCACAAAGTAGTGGTCCCCAAGGTCACAGAGTCCCTGTGCAGATTGTATGCGAAGTGTCGATGGCGGCATTCAAAAACGCCGTTGCTTGAAAAACTCCACTCGCGGCCATGAACTTCGACTCCCGATACAAGCCCGGGATGCCCTTGAGAAAGGTGTTCAAGCCACGAACTAGTCGGTAAAGATCGTAGATGTGCAGCGTCACAGCCTGGTGCTCCAAATCCGGAGGCCCAGCTGGCCACGGACTAAAGCAGGAGCGTGCCTCCTGCAAGCCTCGCATCCGTGCCATGGTGCTTACCCGTAGAGTTCAATAAGCCGCTCGCTTCGTCTACGAATCGGACCTACGAACATGGCCACTGCACCGTCAACCAAACATAACAGGACCCTTCAATGACTCATTCCGATGGCTCCTTTCCTAGGGATGCGAAGACTTGATGTCCAAAGTTCCCTCGTCAAGCTTCGTCCTATGATGTCGCTCTGTGACGTTCCTGCGACCGCACGGTCTCAAATACTATCCGGTCGCCTGGGGCGGCTCTGCTTCTGAGCTGCCGCCACCACGGAGCGAGACCCAAGCAGAGAATGCGGCATGGCAGAAGCATGCTTGCAATTGATCATGTAGGATCCCCAGACGATGGTTCAGCTTACCTGTGACCTGGTGGCAAGACGTGGGGCCTCGTTGCTGCCGGCTTGAAGGCCACATTGCTCCTGGCAAGGCTTGCACATCGTGAGCTCAGGGCCACAGACAAGTTACGGATCAGCTTCTCGGGTTCCTTGCTCTATTCGGCTGGCACAAGTCCGCTTCCTTACTTGCGAATGATGCAACACCGTCGGTAATACGAAGGCCAGCAGATCGCAAAAAGATCTCAGGGCATTCCAGTCGGAATACCAAAAGCCTCTAAAGACAGGCCTAACATCTGCAATGAGCAACCACCCCCTCCCCCCACCCACCCTCCGAAAAAAAAAAAAGCAGGATGCGTCTCTTCGAGCAGTTGAGCGCCTCCAGCAGGGGAAGGATACCCAGGCCCAGCTTGGCATCCTGGAAACTTCAGCCCGAAGATTAGGATTTGGGGTTTAGGGAGTTTAGGGTTTAGGCTAGGGTGTGAGTCTTTTGCTTCTTGTCTGTCGGCTCTTTGGGGCTGCAGGGTTTGGGGTTTGAGAGGCGATTTGTCAGAGTCGAAATACAACAACCATAGCCATCGTGCCTGCGCACTGGCTTCAGGACTTGTGTTGACTGCTATGCCAGGGCATAGCAGCCGTACTTGGCACTGGCACAAGAGTTTCCAGAATTGAGATATTGGGTGATGTGACTTCGGAACGTGGGACTCAAGGCTTGCAAGGCTGGAGCCCCAGTCCTACACACCGTGAATTCCCAAGCGCAGATGCCTGGCAGTCAATGGCAGCCAAGATGTGGGCGTTGTCCTGCAGATTCACCGTCAGCAGGAAGCAGCTATCCACATCAACAGGACCCCTTGCCACGAAACCTCCATCTTCCACATGTGTGGTCTAAATACCAATGAATACGTAAGGTTTTGGGGCATCTTGTACTGTAGTTACAGGCATGTAGCGGTAATGACGGTATACTTTTTTTGCGCCTTTAGGCACTCTCTCATCCTGCAGACTCCCTTCTGAAGCCGAGTCCAGGGGCTGTGGGGGGCTTTAGGGTTTAGGGTTTAGGGTTTTAGGGTTTAGGGTTTTAGGGTTTAGGGTTTAGGGTTTTAGGGTTTAGGGTTTAGGGTTTTAGGGTTTTAGGGTTTTAGGTTTTAGGGTGTTAGGGAAAGTTTAGGGTTTAGGGGGATGTCCTGGAACTTCAGAGTAATGGTGATGCCCTCCTCTTCGCACATGGCCTGACATCCGGGCGGCTGACGACATGAAGTGGCCGTAACCGGCTTTCTAGGAGCCCTCATAACCGTTCTGGCAAACTTAGAGTATCCCTCATAGGAACACTCATAGAACCCTCACAGTAGCAATCCGTCCGGAAAGCCTTAAACGAACCCCAAAAAAACTGCGAAGTGAGCCCTCAAACTTCGCCAAACCGACTCTCGGATGCAACAGGATGGAATCCTTATGGAGCCGCTTAGAGGAAGGACTCTTTTAGGAACCCTTAAGGGAGCCGCAACCCGCAAGATAGCCCTTGGGCCTGCTCCCGCTTGAAGGCAGCCTCGATAAAGAACCTCGTTAGTCTAGTGACTCTAGTGGGTTTCGGGTTTACAGGTTTTTTTTTAAGGGCTCCTTTTTGGGTTTGCAGGTTTAGGGTCTAGGCCCAGGCTTTAGGGCTACAGGGGGTTCAGGGCTTAGGGTTTAGGGCTGCTCGGGCTGAGGGTTGCGGGCTGCTCGGGTTTAGGGTTTCGGGCCGTGTGATATCACACGGATTTTTAAGGGTTCTGTACCAGGCTTTTAGTGGTACTACAACGCTAAGGGCGTGGGCTTGAGGGTTTGAGGCTTTATGTGCTGTTCGAGTTTAGGGTTTTCCAGCTTCAGGATTTTAGTTTGGGTTCGGTTGCTAGCGTTCATTTCAGGACCAGCCTGCTTCTGGGAGACTGCAAAGAGAGGCCACCAGCCAAATGCTCATTCTCTGCTTGCAACTTGAAAACTCAATCACAGTAGGCAAAAGGAACGATTACTTCTTTGAACTTTTCCAACCTCCAAAATCTGGCCCTCGGGAGTAATTGTGCTGACTCTCTTTCGTCTTTTGGCGGTTGATTCAACACAGAAATTTCTACTGCATGCTCAATAGCGCGGCTGTTGTCGGATGGGTCCCAGAAGCTGTAACCCAGTCGTGAATGATGTTTTGCAGTACGGCATAATGCATCTCCCCTGGGTACTGCGGAAAGCAGATGCAACACAAGACCCGGTAGTTGGCAAAGCGACAGCCACACCATTGCAGATTGAATCTCCCTTGGGTAATGCCGAAAGCAGATGCCCAATAGAGCCTGTCAGCCGGCGACCGTCGTAGGAGTTATTGTTCTGCCGTGGCTCTGGTAAGAGCCCAAACCGAAATTCCAGTCTGTCCCTGTGGCAAGCGACGGCTGAAAGATGCTGAAAGGGTAGACTTCTCACCCATTGACCCTACATCATCCCGCATCCCGTGCCAGAGACATATGTTNTCCAGTCTGTCCCTGTGGCAAGCGACGGCTGAAAGATGCTGAAAGGGTAGACTTCTCACCCATTGACCCTACATCATCCCGCATCCCGTGCCAGAGACATATGTTGCAGGCCAATCCTTCCCCTGCTAGTGATACGAGGGTTGTTCGTAGTGCTTGATAGAGCCAGGGAGAATTGAAATGCTGCAATGGCCCTCGGAGTCCAAGNACCGAATGGACGGTACTCGGTAGTCACGATGGGACGCCAGCACACGCAATGCAACTCCCTTGGGTAATGCCGAAAGCAGATGCCCCGCAGGGCCTGTCAGCCGGCGACCGTCATAGGAGTTATTGTTCTGCCGTGGCTCTGGTAAGGGACCAAACTGAAATTCCAGTCTGTCCCTGTGGCAAGCGACGGCTGAAAGATGCTGAAAGGGTAGACTTCTCACCCATTGACCCTACATCATCCCGCATTCCGTGCCAGAGACATATGTTGCAGGCCAATCCTTCCCCTGCTAGTGATACGAGGGTTGTTCGTAGTGCTTGATAGAGCCAGGGAGAATTGAAATGCTGCAATGGCCCTCGGAGTCCAAG
>BGNK01005642.1:10897-35335 GCA_003297005.1 Symbiodinium sp. clade A Y106
ACACATCTGTCAGGTCCATGTCTTAGTGAGAACTGCGAAGTGCGACAGCTCTTCTGACCGAATGGACGGTACTCGGTAGTCACGATGGGACGCCAGCACACGCAATGCAACTCCCTTGGATAATGCCGAAAGCAGATGCCCGCAGGGCCTGTCAGCCGGCGACCGTCATAGGAGGTATTGTTCTGCCGTGGCTCTGGTAAGGGCCCAAACCGAAATTCCAGTCTGTCCCTGTGGCAAGCGACGGCTGAAAGATGCTGAAAGGGTAGACTTCTCACCCATTGACCCTACATCATCCCGCATCCCGTGCCAGAGACATATGTTNTCCAGTCTGTCCCTGTGGCAAGCGACGGCTGAAAGATGCTGAAAGGGTAGACTTCTCACCCATTGACCCTACATCATCCCGCATCCCGTGCCAGAGACATATGTTGCAGGCCAATCCTTGCCCTGCTAGTGATACGAGGGTTGTTCGTAGTGGTTGATAGAGCCAGGGAGAATTGAAATGCTGCAATGGCCCTCGGAGTCCAAGACACATCTGTCAGGTCCATGTCTTAGTGAGAACTGCGAAGTGCGACAGCTCTTCTGACCGAATGGACGNACCGAATGGACGGTACTCGGTAGTCACGATGGGACGCCAGCACACGCAATGCAACTCCCTTGGGTAATGCCGAAAGCAGATGCCCCGCAGGGCCTGTCAGCCGGCGACCGTCATAGGAGGTATTGTTCTGCCGTGGCTCTGGTAAGGGACCAAACCGAAATTCCAGTCTGTCCCTGTGGCAAGCCACAGCCGCAACCAAACCTTCAAGTTCGACAACCTCCACTTGGAGGGTCATGAGACTTAGTAAGAACGGCTATGAATAAGGTAACTATACGACTTGTGTTTACTTCTAACCCCAATTAAGGTACTTGTAACCTTACTGACAAAGTCCCATGATCCTCCAAGCACAGCTCGGAGCTTAGGCCAGGGCTGGTGCAGGCGCTCGTTGCAGTAGTTGATGAAGAGCTGCTCTAGCGAGTTGTGCTTGAAGGCCTCTTGGCAATACCCTCTTCACGAGAACTCAGAACACGGCTGCCAGACCGTTTAGGGTTTAGGGGTTTAGGGTTGAGGGTTTAAGGGTTTAAGGGTTTAGGGTTTAGGACGTTTAGGGTTTAGGAACAACCGTCACAATTTCTCCAAGAGCTCAGCCTAAATAGGAGGCTTCATGTGTTGAATCTGCAGCGGCTGCTGTCATCCCCTGGACACTGCCCCAGACCAACCTTTGCAATGTATGATGCATCATCACATCTCACCGTGTATGGTAACACACGCCCCCCCTCCCTCCCACAACAAGAATCAAGCCATCCGCCCCGAACCCTATAAACCAAATAACAAACCTCTCAACCCCGACTCAACCAATACAAGCCCAAAGCAATGCCTCGAAACCGAAAATGTCCAAGACGCCAGCAAACCTCAGCGCAGCAAGGAGCAAGGTGGCTGAGAACATGGAGAACCCTTACACCTGAAGCTCTGCGTCAAGGGTTGCATGATGGATCTAGTCCAAGGCGTTAGAGAGTGGCCCGAGGTTCCCCAATGCCAGTGGCAGGACTGGTCTCGAGCCGCCCAGGTCTCCTTCGCAATATTTGAATGGCGCACGTTTGTGAATTCGGCATCCAAAAAAACCCTAAGCCCAACAAACCCAAGAGCCCAAACAGAATTGCAGGCCCTGCCGAGACGACGGCGGCAGATTCGGCGATGTGGCCGCACCTCCGAGGTTTTCTCTGGTTTGCAGGGCTTGCCTTAGGGCACACTCTGCGCTGCCAGCCTCTACTGCTGCTCTGGCTGCTCTTATGGTCACGAAGGCTCGAGAATGCACTCCATCTAAACATTCCCAAACCTCAAAGACACCCTCTCTGGAACCCTTGTGAAACCGTGATCGCAGAAATTCATCAAACTGTTTGCGATTTCCTTAGCAAGCCATGTAAATCCGTTTCAAAACCTCTCTGCAGAACCAGTTTAAAACCCTCATAGAACCCTTTCAAACGCTAGACACCCAATTGAAACCCGTATCGCTCTCTTGTTCAAAAAACGGGTTCAAAAAAGTTCTATCTTTAAAAAAAAGACCAAAATGCCTAAGGCCAGAAAGCTTAAAGTTCCCCCATCGTCCCTATAAGATAGAACCCTTCCAAAAGCTTCACAAAGCCCGTATAACAGTTAGGTTTAGGGTTTAGGGTTTAGGGTTTAGGGTACCTGGAAACTGAAGCCCCTGGGTGCACCTCCCCGGCTGCGGGTGTTGATCAGGCGCACTGCCCAGAGGAAGAGTGCCTCTGTACGCGTTCTTGTTGGTTCCTTAAAAGTTCACGAATTTAGGCTTTAGAAACTTTAGAGGTTAAGGGTTTCGGGTTTAGGATTCAGGCTTCAGGGTTTCAGGGCTTGGCGTTCATTTCTGTTGGTTGAAACTTTGAGCTTTGCAGGCCGCTTCCTGAGCCGCCGCGTTTCCGAAGAATGCGGGCTTGCACTCGCAGGTAGGAGTGACCTCACCATTACCGACACAAACCGACGGCCTCAACCGGGCTTGACAGCCTCAGCATGCCTCAGCCAAGGCAGGCACGCCAAATCGCTGTCAAGCAGAAGTAGGTCCGAACTGCACACCGCTTGCATCGCCCATGCCGCTTTCGACGGTTTCCTCCAGACTGGTGCCTCACGGCACAAGCCGCTTTCTGTGAGTCCAGCGCGCCATAGCGCGCCCGTGTGGGGATTGGGTACGCGTGATAGCGGTGGCGAGCAAGCATGCAAGAGCCAAGCTCCGCACGTCACCATCTCCCGCGCATGGGTATCTTCCAAACGCCAACACATGCTTCAAATCCGAGCCAGTTGCAACTCTTGCGCTGGCAGATGTCACAATGCCACTCACGAAAAAGGCTGTAATGTGAGTTCATGGCATGCCAGAGTCGATTCGCATCATCAGCTCATATCACCTCTATGCTGCAAAACGCTACACTCGGGTATGCCCATGCTCCTATCCGGGGCTTCAATACGGAAACGTCTGGCATCGTCTGGCCATGTGCTGCTTAATTTGTCAACAATCAGGCTTCGTAGGCAGGTCTCCGCTTCGGCGACTCCGCTCTCGTACAAGTCCCCATCAGTATCGGTGATGTAGAAGTGAGTGTAAGGCCAGGAGGTGACGCAGAGGATATGAATGTTGCTGGAACTCATAGAAGCCTTCCCATATGTCGGACATGTACTTCGGTTGTCAGCAGACGTCAACTCGAGATGCTGACACACCAAGCTCTTTGCACCAAGCATCAATGTATCTTCTGCAATAAAGCACACAGTCTGTTTTTTCGTGCTTCTTCCATCTGACCGAATGCAGCACGCCCAGGAAAGCCCTACGAGCTGAACTTCGCATCTTCACACGACGCACGACAGACGACCTGCATTACGAGCGCTGTGGTCCTTCCCGTCGCGATGTTCATATTCCCCAACTCCTGTTGCTAGTGTTCGCCGAAGGCCTCGTACAAGGATCGCGCGATGGACTGGGTCAGCTCCGCAGCCTGGGTGGGCCTGGGCTAAAGAAGAAAACGCAACCGGAACTTCAGGAATCTTCGGCAATGCTGAACTGCTGGGCTACATATGAGAAAGCTTGAAACATAAAACCCTGAACCTGAACACCTAAACCTTCAAGCCCACCACCGGAAACCTTCAATCCTAAACCCAAACCTTCGAGCCTTACGAAGTGCAAGCTTCCTCAATGCTCTCGGGCTCCCGGCGTGAGCGGAGAGGACACGATGGAGCCCCGCGGCCTTGCTGAAAGCAAGGCGTGTTACAGGGCTTCCTTG
Source organism: Symbiodinium sp. clade A Y106 (assembly GCA_003297005.1). Taxonomy (NCBI): domain Eukaryota; class Dinophyceae; order Suessiales; family Symbiodiniaceae; genus Symbiodinium; species Symbiodinium sp. clade A. The sequence continues at coordinate 14,711 of BGNK01005642.1, forward strand.
GGGCCCCGAAACACTTCCGAAGGCTCTGAAGGGTTCTTGCCTGGACTCATTCCGAAGGCTCGGAAGCCTTTTGCACCAGACGTCGAACTTAATGACAACCTCCAAGCTCTTCGAACCATTCTCTGGGGACTTCTCTCGGGCATGGGTCCCGGTGGTGCAGGAAATACTTTTAACAATCACCTGAAAAAGCCTAAAATCCTTAACATGATGCTGATGATTTTGGTTGGAACCCTTAATCCTGGGTTTGTGTATCACGGCTTGGGGGGGCACTCTTGTGCATGATCAGCATTACTAGCCACTGTTCCTTGCGATGCTGCTGACGTAACTTCACCCTTGAGCTAAAGGATCCATCACACCAGATCATCTCCACATGGCACTAAGGACCACGCATCTTCCGCTTCTTGGTGCTGAGTGCCACCTGCACTTCCACGCGCATGCATCCAGGATTCGGGGTGTGTACGGGAAAATACGAGAGACCCCTGCTCGGTCCAGACATCTCGAGGCAGTACAGGCAGGGCCCTAAACCCTCAAGCAAAAGCCATACCTTGGCTTGGGAGCTTAAGAGTCTGGAGGCGATGGAAAGCCGCGTCGGATGCATTCGGCTTAGGATTACAGGACAATGAGCCAGATATTCACCTCCCTGGCCCCACCACCAAGAAGTAAGAAAAGACGACAAATCAAAGACAAGCAGAAAAGAATAAGGAAAAGGAGAAAGAGTGTCGATAACCAAGAATGAGCAAGCAAGCTGAGAAGCAATGGAACGACGTGGCAAACGACAATGGTAAGAGCACCAGGAGATGGACCTGCGGGAACATGTTCAGTAGAAACGGCCGATCCTGTCGAAAGACGTCCATTACTGCAGTAGAAACTGCAGTAACCCCGCCTCCAAGAGGGCAGGCTGCACTCCCAGCAAGGCGGCCAGGTCCTCAAAGGTCTCCGGGCTGGAGCAGACCTGAAGCCCGACACAGCTTTGATTTGGTGTTCTGGGGCTTTGTTTCGATGATTTAGGGCTTGGGGCTTTTGTGGTCTTTCATTTATGTTTAGGGATGTTTTCAATGTTCCCAGATTAGGGTGTGGGGTTTAGGGAAGTCTAGTGATCAGGGCTTCAAGCATTCAGGCCTCTGCGATTTGGGGTTCTCGGTTCAGGGTTTGGTGGGGTTCTGAAGCATAGGGGCTTCCGAGATGGGTTCGGGTGTTTCGGGTTTGGTCAAGCCGGGCCTTATTGCACGGTCTATATTACGGTGGAGGGTCTTACTTGAAGGATCAAAATACGCAGCCAGGCTATACTCAAAATTATGAGTCCCCTCGTCGGGCTTACCTGCTGACAAGACGTAGTTCTCATCTATACAAGAAGGATCAAGAAGGGCGATGGGATTCAGGAATTGGGGCTTCGTGAACAGAGTGGATACGTAGCGTCGAGAGTCTATAATCTACCAAACCACCCCAGCCCTCAGCATGCTAGAATGCTTCTGAGATCAAGCAAGAACCGAGCAAATCCGTGAAAAGACCAGAATCGTGAAAGGCTTCTTGGGCACATCCTGTTTCGGCTTGGATGCCTTGACCCCCACACGAACCAGCAAACCCTCGAACCCCTGTAGACTCTAAGCATCTTGGCCAAGGTACTGCTGCCTCACCACCGTGAGATTCCCCCACCCACTGGACCTGCTGTGGGAGGCAGGGGGGTTCAGATGAACCTTGGCCTGGGGCTCTGTGATCTTCGGATCTGGAGCTCCGGGCCGAGCAGCTTTGCGGGAGTTCGGGCTTGGGGCGGCCGCTCTTCACGAACTGATGCCTACAGTATGATGGCCAAGGCGTAAGTGCGCAAGCCCTAGGTCCTAGGCGCAGGCGACGAAGGCTCACAGAAAAGCATCCCGAGACAGTCGGCAAGCAAGTGTCACATGGGCACTCTTCTCGCAAGCAGGTCTGTTCGTAGGAACACTCTTTCCAAGATCCTACAGTAAGCCGATGAAACGATATGGAGCTTTGCCACAGGCATTTCGTTAACACCATGCGTCTGTACAGTCGTTGTCACTTCCCGATGAAGGCGCCTGGGTTCCATCTGGGACAAGGGGGAGGGCAATGTGGTTGAGAGACGTCCGCGCGCTCGGACCCACCTCGGTGAGCTGATGGCAGCATTTCACGTGCTTGTTGTAGTACTCGATGGACACCACGTCAGCCGGCTTTGCTGGAATCACGAATTGGATACCTGCCTGCAGGAGAAGCACTGCGTGTTCTGCGATGATGAAGCAAATCAACTGCATGCCGAAGGAATACGTGCTCATCGGGTAGAAGAACACCGTGAAAAGCCCAACATTGGCCCCAACGGCGAACACATTGATGGCATTGAAGATGTTCCTCAGGAAACAAACAAGCGAAGCCGGGCGGCTAATCCGGCGTTCTTAACTGGGGCGGGAAACCCCTCTAGATCACTAGAGTCCAGCAAATGCAGAACTGCAAGCACCAGAACTTCAAGCCCCAATCCTCGCTGTAATTTGAGATCCTGTCCGGACCCGAAGTCACAACCCTAAACCCGAAAAGAGGTAAGGGCTACTTGGTACCACCCTAAAACCCCAAGCCCGAAACCTCCGTGCCTCCACACCCCCAAGCCTGCGCTCGCCCGGGGCGAAGGCCGCCGGGTGACGTAGAGCATCCTCCCGAGAAGCTTTCCGTGGAACAACAGCAGCCACAACAACAACAACGACAACGACCACGACGATGACGACGACAGCCACTGGATGCTATCTACTACCCACTGACTGCCCCAGTCCCTCTATACCGTTACCACTACCACTGTCACCACCGCCACTGCTGCCTGTTGTCCAGGTGCGGCATGTGCATCTGGGCTGGTGAATTGCCAAGATCTCGATGTGTGACTATTCTGAATTTTTTAAAACCACGTCTCTGTTTCTGATACAACAGCATACCTGTCGTGCAAGTGGGTCTGCCTGAGGCAAGGCTTCGCAGTGGCTCTGCTAGGAACCTTAGCTGAAACGGTGGGTGCAACTAGCTCGGTCCTTGGTGCCACGGACAAGCATCTGGAAGCTTTTTTGAACAATAGCTGCAGTGTACTTCGCTCAGATCCCTCAATTGCTGCAGTCTTTGCAACTACTGACTTGAGAATACTGGAGGAAAAACCTCTGCTGTTGTCGACATTAAAGCTTCTGGAATCTGGAAGCTAAGCAGGCAGTCCCGAGAGAGACTGGCTTGATTGGCAAAGTGCAGGAGATGCCATTACCATGTTTGCAATGGTTGAGGCTGGTTTATGCTCTCACATGTCGGACTTGCCAGATCAGGTCTCAAGCTTTCGTTTGCAACAGCACTGAGTCACTAGATGACACATGTGACGCCCAGTCGAGTACAAACAACACTTGCAAGGTCCGCAAGGTGTGGGGCATCACACGTGTGTTGGGCTGTTACAGACTTTGCTGGCAGACGGCTGGCCTATCTCATTTCACATGGAACAGTCACAGGCGTCCATCCAGCGCAGGTCCTGGCTGCCTGGCCAGGGCACGTCCTCCCTCTTGTTGCTCCGGAAGAAGACTGTGCATGCGAGCCGCCGCCCAGTCGCTGTTGCGTGTCAGCCGCACGGTGGGGGACCGACCTCGTGGTTTGCCCTCTTGCAGCTGAGCTGAAGGATGTGAATCGGAGCCATCGGAAATCTCACTACTGCGACTGCCGATGGATGGTGTTGAAGCCGTCCTGGGTGCATTGGACTGACTTTGCAGCCAGGCTCCTCCGAACCAGTCTCGTGCGACGACCGCTGCAGGCAGCCCAACGGCAGCCGCAACTGTGTCGCGAACGGCATGCTGCTGCTCATTGGCGGCGGGCTTTCCTTGTGTAGGCCCTGGCCAGCTAAAGTTGTCGCTCCCCCAGCCTGCGGGCTGCCAAGTAGTGACGGCAACCTTGTGCTCACTGGGCTGGAATTATGTCGACTCATGGTTCCAACCTCACATGCCTCACGCGAGCCTTCAACGAAATCGCGAGCGATGGCACGCTTGAAGTCGGCGCGGCGTGCCGCCTCCTTCGCTGGCAAACAGAAGCACACCTGTGAATTCCGAGGAGGCCGTGCAACACCCAGGGCCACGCAGAAGGCCTCGGAGAAGTCGACACTACTGCGCCGGATGCAGCGGTACTCGGAAGCCACCCATATTGAATCCCAACGGTCCGAGAGCATGTTTACCTCATTCTCTCACAAAGCAGTGGTCCCCAAGGTCACAGACTCCCTGTGCAGATTGTATGCGAAGTGTCGATGGCGGCATTCAAAAACGCCGTTGCTTGAAAAACTTCACTCGCGGCCATGAACTTCGACTCCCGTGTGATACAAGCCCGGGATGCCCTTGAGAAAGGTGTTCAAGCCATGTGAAGATCGTAGATGTGCAGCGTCACAGCCTGGTGCTCCAAATCCGGAGGCCCAGCTGGCCACGGACTAAAGCAGGAGCGCGCCTCCTGCAAGCCTCGCATCCGCGCCATGGCGCTGATCCGTAAAGCACAATAAACCGCTCGCTTCGTCCACGAATCGGACCTACGAAAGTCTCGAAAGGTTTTGCGGCATGGCCACTTCACCGTCAACCAAACATAACAGGACCCTTCAATGACTCATTCCGATGGCTCCTTTCCTAGGGATGCGAAGACTTGATGTCCAACTTTCCTCGTCAAGCTTCGTCCTGTGATGTCATTCTCTGATGCTCCTCCGACCGCACGGTCTCAAAGTGGCGAAGTCCTACTATCCTCCCTTGCCGTCGCCTGGGGCGGCCACCGTCCTTCTCGCTGATGTTGAAGCTACAAGTCACTATCACCGATTTTCCCAAAGGTCCCGATTGGGCGTTGCCCTTTGACCAGGTTCCTTGCGAGCCCTGCCGATAGTGCAACTCTGAAAGCTCGACAAGATGCTGCCGGCAAGGGAGGGCGGCATCCACCCGGGTTTGGCGGCTTAGAGCCAAGCGGGTGCGAGCTACAACGAAGGCACAGCAAAGAGAGCGCTCCTGTAGAGGCGAAGCCGCAGGGAGAAGCTCACAAAAACGATCGCCATGAAAAACAGCAGCGGGCAGATTGAGCCCCAGCAGGCCACCACCTGGGATCAAGATTCTTCGAGACTGCAGGACTCCGAAGTTCGTGCAGCGTCATGTATGTAGGTATACATTGAAGCAGGTATGCAGGGACGTAGGTACGTAGGTATGTAGGTGTGTAGGTGTGTATGTATGTCTGTATGTATGCATGTCTGCATGCACGTCGGTATGTAGGTATCTGCGATTTCTGGGTTTTTACGTATATCGTGTACACACACATAGATGCACACATGTGTGCATGTGTACATACATTAGCAGCTGCTAGCAGCATGTATGCAAGTCTATGGTGTATCGGTGGTGCATTTCCCCCAAAACTCTCGAAAAGGGCCAGCGGCACAGCTGGAATAAAAAAACTCACGGACGACAGTTGACTAATCGAATCAAAGATTGTTGTCGGCCCTCGACTCAGTCCCCAATTGTGGGTTTCTGGGCGGGGTTTTGGACCCAAGCGAAGCGGTCTGGCAACCCTAAAACGCCTGAGTTTAGGATTTAGGGAACTTCCCACCCACCCAAAGGCGGAGGGCTTGCATCTCGTTTTTAACTCGAGGCCTGAGGAATGTGGCGGTTCACAACCAGGCCGCCTTTCTCACAACATAAAGATGGAAGCTGCTTCAAAAAATAATAATCGAAATGCGTTTGCAGTCGTGTCCTGCTGCCAGCTGTTTGCAAATGTGGCTGACCGTAGCAGAAGCTGGTTTTCGGGTGAAGGCTGTGCAGTCATAGGGTCAAGGCCAGCAGATCGAGAATGGCAAGTTTTCACGTCAAGGGCCAGAGGACGAAATTCCTAGAGAAGAGCTCGACCCTCACACTCGAAGATCGATGCTAGCCCACTGTAGCCATAAGTTCGGTGAGAGCCGCAGAGTAGCTGATGGCGAGATCCAGGAAATCGTTGATCCTCGACAAGTGCACTTCGCAACGAGCCGTTTAAGGCGGTGCAGCACTGCACTCAAAGACCGGCCTTCCGGCCGCCAGAAAGCCAACAAACGCCGAGACAACAGAGAATCCCACCAACTCCGGGAAGGAAAGCGACAGAAAGCCGAGTCCCTGCAACGAAAAGCAAGGAAAGGGACCCTGGCCGCGTATCCTGTCGCCACCCCAGGAGTTGAACTCATACTTGAACTTCTTGGCCTCCCACTGCCTTTGCTGCTTTCGGGGATAGGGTTCGTCCGGCATGGCTGAAGATTTAGCAGTCTAGCGCTTACAGGGTCGCATGTCCCTGTGGCCCTCTTACGAGCCTTGGGCTGAGGCTCTAATACTCTAATAGACTAATAGAAACAAGGACCGCAAGCCCAATCAAAGACTGACATGCAGGCCAGGACCCCTGGCTGGCTCAAGACTACAACCACCGCTACATAGCCCAGGAACCCAAACCCTTGCGCTTATCATGATAAGGAGGAGGCGGAGGAGGAGGGGAGGAGGGAGGAAGAGAATGCTAATGATCCTGCTCGACTGCTCGTGCTCCTGCATGTACTTGGCCTTCAACTCAACCCCAAGCCCAGCTGCAAGAAGGAGTATGGTGCCATCTCCTCTTCGGAGGAGGAATCATCGGAAGCAGCTTGCCTGTGGCGAAGCTGCACCTTCCAGTACTCCTGGTTGGGCACAGCACTTTTTCAGGGCTCATGGCCAAAAGCAGGGTGGAAAAGGGCTTGCAAGGTTTAGTAAAGTTTGGACTTCGTTGATTGCTTCCCGCTCTCGTTCACCGCGGGCCTTCCGAACCTCCCAGAAAGACAGCAGCAGGGGCACTACCAAAAAGATGATCTCCAGGCCAAAATTGAGCAAGAAAAACGTCAGCAGGTTCGAGCGCACGTTGACATCGCCTGCATGGCTGTGGCCAGGGATCTTGGAACCGGAGACCCCTCAAAACACGGCTTAGGGTTTAGGATTTAGGGTTTAGGGTTTATCTTAGAATGAACCTCTCATCTTCAAATCCCAATGTAGCCCAGGCACAGTTGGTTGGCGTGTAAGCTTCAGCATCTGCCCAGCTAGAGGGATAACAGCCTTTGAAGCAGACCAGCCGTTCACCCTCCTTGTACCGGAAGAACGCGAAGGTTCTGAGGACCTTCGGGGCAATGCAAGCATCGACGTTGAGCGCAAGCCATCAAAGCCCCGAATTCAAAAATGTAATGCTCGACAACTGAAGCCGCGAGAATGCTTCCAGCCAAGACATGAAAGACATAGTCCAGAAGGCTCGCACATCACAACCGTGCTCCATCCAGAAATTTCGCAAACCCTTCTTACGCCTTCCGTGTGTGGTCGTCTGCCGCGGTGTGGTTGTAGTCTGGCCACACCATCTTAGCCGCCTGTCTTTGGGTGCATGAGACCAGCTGTGGCAAAACAACCCTGGTCAATGACAACAACTAGCGGTTTCAAGCGCAACAGCAGCACTAAGAGGAGGAGTTGAAGAAGCGTAGTAGCAATCATCGTCGTCGTCGCCGGCGTGGTCGTCGTCGTCGTCGCAGTCGCCGCCGTCGTAGTCGTTGTCGTAGTAGTAGTCGTGGTCGTCGTCGTAGTAGTAGTTGTGGTAGTAGTAGTAGTAGTAGTAGCAGTAGTAGTAGTAGTAGTCGTCGGCGTCGTCGTCGTCGTAGGAGTAGGAGTAGTAGTAGCAGTAGTAGTCGTCGTAGTAGTAGCAGTAGCAGTAGTAGCAGTAGCATCGTCGTAGTAGTCGTCGTAGTAGTAGTAGTAGTAGCAGTAGTAGTACTAGTAGTAGTCGTCGTTGTCATCGTCGTAGCTATCTGGTTGCAGTAGTCGTAGTATTCGTCGTCGTCGTAGTAGTGGTAGTAGTGGCTGTAGCAAATCTTCCAAGGAGCCCTTTTGAAGTTGGGTCCACAGATCTGCTCCAGCCAGTTGGTCAAGAAGCACCTGAGAGCTGGCTGTTGGGCTTAGGGCCTTAGGGATTTAATTTTGGGGTAGAAGTACTGAAACTGCGACGCTTCAGGGTTTAAGTTTTGGGGCTTACTGCTTTCAACATTCTGACCACCATCATCAGCAACAACAACAACAAAAACAACAGTAGCTTACGTTGGGTATGACAGCAAAGCTTGAAGCTCGAAACATGATTAATTCGGTTGCTCAACACGCTTGCTGTTGTCGCTGCGGGATCCGCAATGCTGAACCCTGTCTCCCACAGCTCAGAGGCGCTGAGAGAAGAAGGGGAAGTTGCCGACAAAAAGCTTCACCGCCGCAAGCATGACAGCCAGCTTGTCCTTGCCAGGCTTCAAAGCAAGTTGCCAGTTTACAAAGACTTCTCGATACCTTAGGCTTTCGGAGTTTCTGAGGCTACATGTGCCGGGAGCCGCAGACAGGCATCGGCCCCGTAAAAGCTGCTGCAACCTCGGGATCAGAAGTGCTCAGGGAATCAGGTCCTCCATCTCGCTCTGCGTCCGGTGGTTCTCCAGCTTCACCAGCATTGGGGCCAGAAAGGTCCAGAGAATGTTGCCCACCTTTTGGGCAGAGACAACAAGCACCACAAGCGCGCAGCATGTGTCCTGAATGCTGAGGAATGCTCAATTGAGGCTGCCCACCTTCATGACCAAGCTGAGGATCAAAGACGAGAACTTTGCGAAAGTCGAGTCCTGCGCTTTCGGGCCTTCACGCCCCTCTCGGAGTTTGCAGGGGTCAGGAGTCAATTCAGAAGACTTCGGGACATAGCTACGGTTTATGGGAGTCTGCTGAGTTTGGGGTTGGCGCTGCAGCATCCTCGGGTGCACTGTACTGCCTCACCAGAATCAGAGCAACCACCCCGATGTAGAGGAACATGTAGGCAATAGTGGCCAAGTTTACGACAATGGTGCAAATCTCGCGTGCCCCCTTCTCATCCCAGTTGGGATTGTTCTGCACGTACTTGGATTTCTCCTTCACCTGAGTGTCTGGAATCTGGAATCAGGAGCCCGGGTCAGGTTTTGTTTGCAAATGTATCACCTTTGTACGGGACTTCATTGATACTCCAAGGCTGCGGCATTCCAAAGCTGCTGCACCCGCGAAGCATGGCGGGAGAACATTTGCGAGATGCAAGCGGCCCAGATCGATATGAGGCACGCCAGGGCGGTCTTGACGGAATCGATGCTGCTTGGAGGCATGAAGCCCCTGATTAGAAAGAAGACCAGCCCGACAACAGACAGCGGCAAGAAGGAGTAGATCAGGTAGGCGGCGTACTTGAAGTAAAAGGTGATCTCTTCCCCAAAATAAGCTCTAAGAGGATGTATCAGATTCGAGAAGAACGGGTTGAACCAGTTCCTGATGTGCAGCCCTGTGTCGTGCAGCTCTCGGATTTGCGAGGCTACCGGGCAGGGAAAGGTACATTTGATGATACCCTGGCTCTCCATCTCGTCCATCTGCACCCAAAGGTTGAACCAATGCCGCAGTATCCGGATGGCATCCATCTGTGTGAAGTCCTCTCGCAAGTGCACACAGTACGGGGGGGCGAACCCCACCCCTGCTCCAAAACCCCCGAACCAATACAACCCGCAAACCCAGACCTCGAAGAGGTGCTTGCGCCGCCGCTCGTAAGGAGCGTGCGCCACGACCTGAGCAGCTTGACCGAGACAGCAGTTATAGGGGGGGACCCTTAGGGGGGTAGGGGAGGAGGGTAGGCGGCGTTAATACCTCTAATCAGGACTTAGTAAGGCTTATTTAAGGCAGTATAGTCCCCTACCCCCCCTCCCCCAACCCCCCTAAGGGCCCTTATGAAGTTAGCAACCAGACAGGTGAGATTAACATACTCGTCTGCACTTGACCATGCGGCCGCTTACTACGTCTTCGGCAAGTGTACAATCCAAACCCTAAATACCGGATCCTTGAACCTTAAGTCCCTAAATTCACCGTCAGCCCATAACCCATTCAACCCCAAAGCGCTGAACCCAAGCTCTGATGTCGGGGACTTAGTAATTGGACCAGGGTTCTGGGTTATATGACACTATGACTGTGTCGGGACCGGACGGGGCTACTGTAAAACCCTAAACCCTAAACCCTCAACCACTTCTTCCTGCTCAGGGACCACACGTCCGTCGGCGTTTTCCAGAGGCTTCCTGCCGAGGTGGGGGCCGTGCTCCTCCACAGACTCATAGGCCTCCTTCCTGGGCTTTGGATTTGGGGTTTAGGGTTCAGTCGTTGGGGTTTAGGGCATAGGCTTGACCATTGAGGCTTCCGGGTCAAGGTTCAGGGTTTGGGGTTGATTTGGAGCAGCTGAAGACTTAGGGTTCAGTAGCTGCGAGCATCGGAATGTTCGTGTCAACCGCCCTGCAAGACTGTGTCACTCCTGCCTCTGCAACTCAATTCTCACGTTGTTGATCTGTTTCTTGCTTTTTGAACATGTTGGTACCGCTGTAGCCTATTGCGACTATGACCACTGTCAAGACTGATTCTGCGCCTGTCGCAATTGCTGCGCCTTTACCGTTACCGTCATTATTCCGCAAATGCATACTTAGCATGACTGCCAGAAGTGCCTCTGCCTGTACGATTACTATCACCACCCCAAGTACAATCAGTCTTGGCACTCAAAAGTAGTAATCGATCGTCATCATTAGTATTATTGCTACTGTCGAACGCGCTCTTCACTGGATTCACTGGAACAACACGGCTATGGGTCTGGAGGTCAGGCCCTACAGCAGTTGCAAACAAACCCTCTATGAAAAATCGTAACGCTTCGATGTGGGGTGCGGATTTAGGGCGTAAACTATGGAAATGAACTTTCGAGTCAAGCCTCTTGAAGGGCATCTGGAACTTGAGGCTCTCGGCTAGATGCTCGATGGCCTCTCCCTTCAAGGGCAGGTGCACCTTCACGAAGTCCTCATCGCCGTCGAAGCCCTAAATCGCAAACCGCCCCAAGCCCAAAACCAAGCCCCAAAACGCTAAAGCCCTCAAGCCCCGAACTAAACCTTGAACCCCCCCACGCCCTAAACCCAAACCCTCAACCCCTACTGATCCAGTAAATCCGTACAGTATCCTCACCGAAGTCCTCATCGTCGTCTATGCTGGGGAACTGGCTGGCCTCGATACCACTGGCTTCCAGGATCTCCAGGAACCTTGCCCTGATGTCCTGGGCTACCAGGGTTAAGGGTTCCTTCAAGGAGTCCATTTTCCGAGTTCCCGTAAGGGGTCGGGTTCCTTTAAGGCTTCCTTCTTAGTTTAAGGGATTTAAGGCTTTAAGGTGAAGGGGTTTGATTTAAGCTACTTTTTTTTTTGACCTTTAGCACAGAATACGGCTTCGTTACTATGGTAACTTAACTACAATTCCTGAACAAGAACCCAGTGTCTTGCTGGTAGAGCTCCATGGAAATGGGCTCCTGACTTTGGGTCTGGGGCTTAGGGTTAGGGTTTAGGGTTTAGGATTTAGGGTTTAGGGGTTCGGGCTTTAGGGTTTAGGGGTTTAGGGTCCAGGGTTTAGGGTTTAGGGCTTTAGGGTTTCGGGGTTTGGGGTCTAGGGTTTAGGGTTTAGGGGTTTAGGGTTTAGGGTTAAAAAGGGACGGGTCGAGAGTTTAGGGTACAGGTACAGGGGATCACCACTACTGTGCCGCGGTAGGGGCTCTGTGAGGGATCCTTGCAAGATCTCTCACTCTCAGCAGACTCCTCACCGACGTACTTCAGCCGTTCCAGGGCATTGTGACTCAGAGGGTTGTCCGGATTGAGGAAGATTCGACGGGCCTTCTTCAGAGGCTCATCGACCATTTGATGGGGATCCACCGTGCCGCCCAAATGTCGGCTGCGCGGGAAGATCACGATTTTCGTACATCTGTTAGCATCCATCTGCAACAGTGGCGTGGGGCCGGGAAGCTTGTGGATGCCAGTATCATAATCGTTGACATCTCCATTTGGCAGCTGTTGATACGAACCGATAGCGAGCGCTCTGGGCGCATCCCTCGACTGCACCATGGCTCTACATGGCAGGCATTGGCACAAACCGAAGCAGGGACCTCGCAGTATTCAGAATTCAGTATGGTATACATCGTCTCGTGACTCCTACGATGCTGTTTTCCAGCGGAGGATATAGAGCAGGGGCAGTTCCGAGAACTGGCGATTCTGGACAACTCTGTGGGAAAACGTGGCTTCGGCTCGCGCGCTCACAGCAAGAGCCAGTCCTGGCCCCTCCCCTCGCTGTCTGTGAGCTCCGCTCCCAACACCACACTTCATGTCGTCGTGTTTAACCGGTTGAACATGTATAGACACAAATGCAGACATGAGCATGCGCATGTGTATATAACGTCTCTATCCGTACACATGCGTACAGATAATATGCATATGTACAAACAAAGACAGATGGAACACACAGACAGACAGAAAGATAGACAGATGGATAAATAAGTAGATTGACAGATGTGCATCCCCGCGAGTCCGTTTTGGCCGGCAAATGAAGCATACACATAAAAGTAAACGTGAACATAAACATCTGCAAAACACGGGCAGAAAGATAGAGGTAGGTAGGCAGATAGACAGTGAAATAGATAGATACATAGATAGAAAGACAGATAGATAGATGGGCAGGTACGTGATAGGTACGCAGGCTGGCAAACAGGCAGGCAGGCAAGTAGGTAGGTAAGTAGGTAGGTACATAGGTAGGTACGTAGGTAGGTAGGTAGGTAGGTACGTAGGTAAGCAGGCGGGCAGGTCGGCAGGCAGGTAAGCAGCTGAATGCATAGACAGATTTACATGCATACATAAATACATATAAACATATACATGTGTACATATAAACCCATCTACGTATCTACATATCTACATGTATACATATATACACATATAAATGTACACATATATACATATATACATGTGTACATATGTACATAGATACATACCTACATATCTGCATATATACATATATACATACATACAGGCAGACATACACACATGTACACATATATACATATACAACTATCTACTTACATCCATGTATACATGTATGCATATATACGCGTATATACATACATACATACAAAACATAGAAACATGTATGAACGGTATGATACGGCATTGTATGCTATGGTATGCTATGTTGTGTTATGTCATGTTTTTGATGGCACGTTACGTTATGCTATGTTATGCCCGTTATGTATGCTCTGTATGTATGTATGAATGTATGTATGTATGGATTGATGTATGTATGTATGTACGTAGGTAGGTAGGTAGGTAGGTATGTGTATGTAGATGCATACATATATATATATATGTATTCATTTATTTAGCTTTACATTTCAACTTTTTTATCTATCTGTGTATGTATACATCAGTACATCTCTATAGATATCGACATGTCATGTCTATATCTCACAAAAGTATGTATGCACGTATGTAATTATGTATGCATGCATGTATGTATGCATGCGATGACGAGAGCCATGTCCCCGAAGACCCCTCCACAACTCAATTGGGGCATGTTTCGCCTCGCCACAGAGCAGCGTTGCAGACCTGACACGGTCGCGCACAAGATGCGGAGTTTCGGTATTTAAGGTTCAGGCTTTTAGTTTAGGGTCGGCGGAAGGACCACTCACCAAGGGAATGGACTTCCGGCAGTGAAGTAGCAAGGTTTGGGCTGAGCCACCTATGCCCACGCCCCAGACTCCAAACGGAAGCATGAGTTTGAAGTCGGCACCTCAACAACTCGAGTTCCTAAGCCCTGAAGTAATCCAAACTCCTAAATTACCTTGGCTGCAAGTTGGTGGAATCACTGCACTCGAGTGAACCCTTACTCCTGTTTGCCTCCTACCAACCTTGCTTTCTGCCGGACTGCCTGCTTACTGACCGACCCACCATCTGTCTGCTGGTCGATGTGACGTACACTCATTCATACAGTCACGGGAACTTCACGATGTACCCACATACACACGTGTAAACTGGCAGCGCTGGCTCTACTACACTCTACAGTAGTATGCTAGAAAGGTCCAGCCGGATTGAAGGACTCTATATTCCAGGGTATTCCTGCGATGCTGCCGGGACGCAAGACATCCAACAGTCCAGACAGCTGCTCCTCGGCACTGGGAACGAGAGGCAATCCGGACGACTTCCAGGCATGAACTTGAAGTTCTCGAAGACGTCTGTTATACAGTTCCCAAACCGAACCCTTGAGATCCAACTGCAAGCGATGGCTGTTGATGATGCACTATGACATCCGCAACATAGAAGGCAACCTCGAGCCTGGAGATGAACACCATCGAACTTTCCAAGACCCAGGCCACCCAAAGGCTCTGAAAAAATGCAACTTGCCCTTTGGCTAAGGCTTGGACGTCGTCCGCCCCTACAGCGCCAAAAGCAGATAGCAGCCTCCAGTGTTGCTACAGTAGCTGTGTTTGGACGGCTCGTTAGCGGACGCATCCCTAGTGCTCCGTGCAACATGCTCGCTTCGGGTGTATAGAGGAGGGGGGTTTCCGGTTTAGGGTTTACACGCAACTATCGGCCTGTGCCAATCGCTGGCATCATCCATGCCCTCGACCTCAGCACAAGGCTCCAGCACCAAAACACATTGAGCCCTGCCGTGAGACTGTCTTCTGTCATCCAGAAACCCTACGTAGCAAAAGCTTATGTGTACTTTATACTGTATACATACAAACATACATACATACATACATCCATCCATGCTTCCATGCGTACATCCGCACGTCCACACATCTATGCATTTTTTGGTCCATACATACATCCACACATCCGTCCACCCATACATGCATGCATCTGTTTTTGAAGCTTGTCTATGCATGTATACATTCATGTGCCATGCTTTTACATGTACTTGTATGGACACACTCATATACATTCACATTTTCATACGCTTTCACGTACCCATACACATATACATATACGTATCAATATTCATATGCACAAACATGCCTACACCTACAGCTGCGCCTACGCCGACATACACCTACACCTGCACATACTAGTACAAAAAGAAGTCTTCATAGGTTCATGTACATATACAACAAGTCATATGACTATGTGAGCACTGGTCAACACTCCACCATTCCAACATGCCCTCAAACACGCTACTTCACCTTCGCAGAGCTTTCGTGGAGGCATATTCTCTGGAATCCCATTACTCTAGAATCCCTAGCCCCAAACCTGCAAGCCTATAACCCGTCACATGCCAAAGCCGAAAAACCCTGAACCCCAAACCTGTGTAAAAACTCAACAAAACCTATAGCCCTAAAATCTCTACATGCTAAGCATATACCTCGTATAAACCCTAAAGCCCTAAAACCAGCTATGATCTTTCAGACCGTAGACCCTGAACAAATAAGTCCAGCCCTAACAGCCCTAAAGCTACAAACCTATGACCTTACCTGCCGAAGTCTAATGTAGGGGCCTTGACAATTAGAATAAGGTTTTGGGGCCCGCTATACTACATTTGTAAGAAGGAACCCCCCAGAATAATATTGGTAATTATTTAGGCCCCATAGTATGGCATCCTTCCAGGAGAAATCCAGGAGCGAGCCTCGAGGATTCCACCGCCTCGCAGCATGGCCTCGGAACACGGAGCTTTTCGGGTTTGAGGGGTGTTGGGGTCTCAGGTCGTAGTGGCTAGGTTTGGAGGTTTTGGATGGTTTGCGGGCTTTGGGGTTGGGGCTTCTGGAAGTGCTTTGGTCAGCACATGCGAGCATCTTGGGGGCTCCCTTGAGCGGGTCTGCAGGCTAAGGGTGGAGGGCCTGTAGGACTTAATATAGGAGCCGGAATCATTAGAATAGGGTCTGGGGGCCAATTATACTACAAATATAGTAACGAACCCCCAAAATATTATAGATAATACATTAAGGCCCCTATACTAGGGGTGACGTCACTGCTTGCCGGTTCAGTCCTTCCAGCTACGAACCAGAAGGTGCTCGGCAACGTCCCTAACTGATGAGACGATGTAGTTATCGCAGTATGCAACAAGGCATACGAATACATAGCATCCCTAAACGACGTACGATGAAGTGCACTGAAGCATACTGAGATACTAGCCCAGATGCTTCCCCCACTCCGACAATTTGGGATTCCTAGGTCCTACTGGCCAGATGCCCCTAAACCCTAAACCCTAAACCCTCATCTCATCCTGGCTGTTCTACTCTTCCTGAAGATCCCCAGTGAGCGACGCTCACAGCTTAAACTGCGGTTGAGGGGTTTGGAGTAACTACTAATAGTGTTTGCTAGAGTTTCTGATAGTTTCTGATTATAGTCATAATATCACAAAATCCTGTTGTATTGAATTTAGGCCCCTATGTTAACATATTCGATTTTGTTCCCTAGAGCCTTAGAGTCCTAGTTAGAGTAGAAGGTACTCCAAAACCCTGTTTGAAGTATTACAGCCTGTTGTCTTTTTGGCACAAACTGCATCGGATGCCCAAGCCAGCAATAAACCATACTAGCGCTCTGGAGTGTATTCTGCTTAACCTGTGGTAGGGAACCCCGAGGGATAGTATTGCTACGAGTAGATATACATGCCCCTACATTGAGCTCAGCACTGAACCAGAGCTGAGACCGTCGCGTTTTTCAAGCCCAAGTTTCCCAAATTCGCAGCTCCACGCGGGACAAATTCAGATCTAGCACGGGGACTGTCAAGACATCGAAACTCAAAAATGAATATATCTTTGCTCAAAGCTCTGAGGTTCAAAAGCCCTACCGGAGACCCGACATAGTCCTGCGGACTGTTCCGCAGCTTGTGGTTCTGTCGCTGCTCCTGCAGAGCTTCGGGGCTTCGAGTTTCGGGTTTGGGGCTTGCGGTACAGGGACTAGGACCTAGGAGATGCCTGCGGTTTCGGGGAATGTGTAAAGCAGATAACAGGATCTAGAACTCTAAAGTAGCATGCTACTTGTACCCACGGAAAGGCAAACTTCCGAGCGTTAGCCAATTGCCTTTACACCCCCCTTACAAGCTCGAAGGAATCCCAGGGGGGAAGATCGCGGTATCTTGCTTTCGTCTGCGACCCTTCATTCATCAGGGAAAGGTTGCAAAGTTGCATGGCGGCGGCACTCGTTCAACTTTTTCTCTGCACCGAGAACTTGGAGTAAGCCAGTTTAGCAACACACTGTTTGTACAAAGAACATATGCCCGCTCGCCTACGGCGTTCGGTCGCCCTCAACTCTGATGTGGTGCTGCTTGGCCGCAAATGGGCCACAAGATTTACACACAAAACCTCAAGCACAGAGGCTGAAGACCCAAAAGCCCATTCTCATATTCTTATCAATATTCTTATCCCAACTCAAGGGTCGTGCCAATCGTGCTGGAGCAGGTTTGCCAGGAGAGGCCTTCAAAGAAGGGCTTCGCTGACGAGTTCCGAAGAACCAAAACTTCTGAATTGTGCAAAATGGTCCGGCTGAGTAGCCTCCTTGTCTACGCCAACTGTCCTCCAGAGCTACATAGTTGGTCTCCTAGGCGGCCTCCTTCCTCTCCAGATTCACAATGTCCGGCTTCGACATCGAGGCATCCTCCTCCTCGTCCTCACCTGGGAGGCCGTCCAGCTGCTTCAGTTCATCCTCGGTGAACATGAACCTCATGGCCTTGCGGATGATGGCCAGAGAGGCCATGAAGAACGGGAACACCACCGACGTTTCCTTGATAGCTTTCAACCCATACAGAATTCCAAGACAGATGACCTGGACGACGGTGTACAGGTGCACTCGACTTATGGGCAGCTTCTGGATATAGTGGTACTGCGGGTACTTGGCCGGGTCCCAGATGAGCCACAACTTCAGCCGGTCGAATAGGTTGTTGCCGGTCAGGCTCGCGATTCCCATGTAGAAGAACACGCCCTGCAGCACGGCTCGCGGCAGGAACTTCAGCACCGGTGCCAGGAAGAGTGCCGACCCAATGAGCACGTGAATCCTTAGTGGCTGTTCATAGTTCATAAGCCCAAACTAGTGCAAATTTTTTTCTATAGAGGATAAGAAAGGAGGAAAGCGGACTCATTCAGCTACAAAGATTCAAGAAGTTGGTAGCACGCTGTTCCACCACCTTCGTAGGGACCTTGCGCTCGCCTTCCGGAAGCTGCTTCACTTCGTAAGTGGTCAACGAGATTACGTGGGTGATGCTCGGCACCGTGGAGGCCACAGACAGGGGCAGGCCCAGCACAGCACAGACGGGCAGTGTGAGTGCTCCTCGAACAAACCTGAGCCCCTCTTAAGGAGGACAAATAAAAGGATCCTTTTCTATGGACTCCCTTGCGAAAATACTTGGAAACCCCCAAGCCCAAGAAGCCAAAAGAAATACTAAACTGATCTCAAGTGCAGATCCAGGTGGTAAGCAGCCGGCTTCTTCAGACCGTTGGAGGGTCTGTTCACGATCACAGAGGTGAGATTCTGATCAAGGTAACCCAAGACTGCGAAGCCAATAGCCTGGGTTGTGCTTGAGGCGACGCTAGTTACGAACATGTTCCCCTACAACCTTGTAGCCTCAAACTACAAGAGACCAAAAGCATGTCCAATTGTCAAGTAGCCGGGAGGATCGCATAAGCAATGCCCCAAGCTGGGAAGGGGCGGTCCATGCCGGCGGGATTAATGATCCACGGCCGCTTGCTNGTGTCGTTGGAGTAAATGGCGGCCAACGCGGAGCCGCTCACCAAGGCGATGGTCACTGCGAAATTGGCCGCAAAGTTGCGAACGAACCGGAAAGTCCAAGGACTTCGGCGGAAGCTGGACAAGTATGTCGCTAAACCAAATGTCCACATGAACAAGAGCGCTTCAAACATGCAATTCGTCAGCGTCAGCCTGCTTTCCGTGAAGTTCTCGATGATTGGCCGGGCTCCGTCGATGATGAAGATAAGTGAGATTAATCCTCGGGTTTTCAGAACCCACAAAGAGATCTATATACCTTTTGAGGTTAGTTGTTGTACAAATTTCAGAACCCAGAAACAATCAAACTTAAAGACAGATACTAGCCCAGAACAGCAGCCGGCGAAGATGTCTTCGCTGAACATGGTGACGTGCTTCATGAGCGCACACAAGTCGAAGACCGCCACCAGCACGGTGAAGAGGGAGCACCACATGCATGTCCAGNTTCGCTGAACATGGTGACGTGCTTCATGAGCGCACACAAGTCGAAGACCGCCACCAGCACGGTGAAGAGGGAGCACCACATGCATGTCCAGAAATAAAACGGCATGAACTCCACGTCCAAGGCAACTGCCAAGTCATAGACGACAAGCGTATAAGCCAAGAACGGACCGGTAGCACCCAAAATCGAAAGGGGTTGGCCGGAAAATGTTGAGAAGATCAAGCCGCTGATACATGTGCTCAAAATCATTTCCATCACTCCGAACTGGCCGTTCGTGCCGTCAAGGAACCGACTGCCGAAAGTAATCGCGGGGGCAAGGGCTGCGATGAACCTTACTGCCACATTTGGCGAGTACCAACGGAGAAACGCTACTTTAGAAAAACTCAAAAAACTTCAAATGTCTGTTTATTGCAAGACGAAAGAACAGGTACAAGATGGACGAGACCGATTTTTGGAAGTTCTCCGGTAGGAAGGCATCCGTCCAATCACTGCAATACAGCGGCGCCCGCCTGCGGATGTCAAGCCGCAACCCCCCAGCAAGCTTGCCAGTGAAGTCTAAAGGACCGTAATCCTTCTTTGGAGCATGTGCGATGTTTCCGGACTCGTAGCGGTACACAGCCTCGGCTTCTGCCATGACAGACCTGTTGCACGCGATTGAAGGAAGCGAGAACAAAGGCTGGTGCCGAAGGACCTCGAGCCAAAGATGCCGCGAAGTCATTGGACTGTGTCGGGGGTTGTAAGTTAAACACGAAGCAAATCATAATTCGACGAGAAAGCACACTCATCTAGAAACTTGCTGTTGGGTCGTACACATGTGGTGTCCAGGTTGGCAATGTGGCCGATCGGGCTTCATCGAGTTCGCAAGGAAACCTTCTGCTTAGCAGCTTGCGCTGCTGCCACAGGGCCGCAATCCAGCCGAAACGAAGGGATGAACGTTATCCACTTCGCGTTGTGAGCATACAGAAGCTTGGGAATGAAGCTGTAGTTAGCGTGAGTGGCAACATACGGGCAGTGAGGGAAAGGGCCAGAATCAGCGTCCACCATTCAAAGCAAATCCAGTTTTAGCGACCGTTTTATCAGGGACGGCATCTTCCTCAGGGCTTTCACGCCGAGGAGAGTCTTCCAGAGCAGCAACGGCAGATCATGGACGATGCCGGCAAGTTGAAGAGAGGCCATCGCAGGGCAACACAGAGAGATTCGTCCAGCCAGGCTGCTTTTTGCAGACGCGGAAACGCACCGCCGGGGTGGCGCGGGGGGTTGCGATCACAACATCAAAGCTAGCTGTTGCCTCAGAACGTCTCAGAACACACGAATTATGTACTCTCAGGAGCCTTCGTCTTACCACGACCCGTGCAGCGGGAAGCAAGCTTTCGGTTGAGACAGTGGCCAAAGGGGTTGTGAAGCCCTGATGAAGTCGGACTACCACCTCAACGAAGACCACGCATAGGCCCAAGGTGCGTGGTCAGGTATCAGGGTGTTTCCTGCTGCATGCTAAGTGCTCCTTGTAGTTGCATTCTCATGTGGGCGATGTTCTACTCCTTAATGTCAACACAATGCCGCAGCAGCCAACGGTAGACGTAATGGGGGTGTTAATCAAAGGTGGTACGGTCC